>JARJLU010019367.1:0-68488 GCA_030272975.1 Sparidentex hasta | reverse complement strand
TAATCAAATTAGATACGTTTAATTGTTAATTTCCTTGTTCCGAGTTTTCTGTATTGCACTGTACCGTACTGCACTGTTTAATTGCGTGTAAATATATACAATAATTACGCTATGTTTGATGATCAGCGTATAATTAAACTTGTTAAAATGTAAATTTGATGTTATTTTGTTTTTTTAAAAAGATTACCATGACACAATGAATGCATTCATCACTCAATTGGGTATTTACATAAGAGATTATAGAGTTTAAAATCTAGCGGTCAAAATGACCATTAACGACCATTCTAGTAGTTTTCGGAAAGCCGGCCGTTCTAGTGTTAAATCAAAGAAAAGTTGCTTTGAAAGTCGCTTGACATCAAAGGAAAGTCGCTTGAAATCAAAGGAAAGTAGCTTCAAATCAAAGGAAAGTTGCTTTGAAAAAAGGCAGAAAGCAATTGACTTTCAAATAAAGGACAGTGGCTTTGATTGAAAGGACAGCGGCTTTGATTGAAAGGAAAGTGGCTTTAAATCAAAGGAAAGTTTCTTTGAGAAAAGGCAGAAAGCAATTGCCTTTCAAAGAAAGGACAGTGGCTTTGATTGAAAGGACAGTGGCTTTGATTGAAAGGACAGTGGCTTTGATTGTACGGAAAGTGGCTTTGAATGAAAGGGAACTGTCATGGAAGCAAAGGACAGTCGCTTGAAATCAAAGGAAAGTCGCTTGAAATCAAAGGAAAGTCGCTTTAAATCAAAGAAAAGTTGCTTTGAAAGTCGCTTGACATCAAAGGAAAGTCGCTTGAAATCAAAGGAAAGTAGCTTCAAATCAAAGGAAAGTTGCTTTGAAAAAAGGCAGAAAGCAATTGACTTTCAAATAAAGGACAGTGGCTTTGATTGAAAGGACAGCGGCTTTGATTGAAAGGAAAGTGGCTTTAAATCAAAGGAAAGTTTCTTTGAGAAAAGGCAGAAAGCAATTGCCTTTCAAAGAAAGGACAGTGGCTTTGATTGAAAGGACAGTGGCTTTGATTGAAAGGACAGTGGCTTTGATTGTACGGAAAGTGGCTTTGAATGAAAGGGAACTGTCATGGAAGCAAAGGACAGTCGCTTGAAATCAAAGGAAAGTCGCTTGAAATCAAAGGAAAGTCGCTTTAAATCAAGGAAAAGTTGCTTTGAAAAAAGGCAGAAAGCAATTGCCTTTCAAATAAAGGACAGTGGCTTTGATTGAAAGGAAAGTGGCTTTGAATGAAATGGAACTGGCTTGACATCAAAGGAAAGTCGCTTGAAATCAAATGAAAGTCGCTTCAAATCACAGGAAATTAGCTTCAAATCAAAGAAAAGTTGCTTTGAAAAAAGGCAGAAAGCAATTGCCTTTCAAAGAAAGGACAGTGGCTTTGATTGAAAGGACAGTGGCTTTGATTGAAAGGAAAGTGGCTTTGAATGAAAGGGAACTGGCTTGACATCAAAGGAAAGTTGCTTTGAAAAAAGGCAGAAAGCAATTGCCTTTCAAAGAAAGGACAGTGGCTTTGATTGAAAGGACAGTGGCTTTGATTGAAAGGAAAGTGGCTTTGAATGAAAGGGAACTGGCTTGAAATCAAAGGAAAGTCGCTTAAAATCAAAGGAAAGTCGCTTTAAATCAAAGGAAAGTTACTTTGAAAAAAGGCAGAAAGCAAGTGCCTTTCAAAGAAAGGACAGTGGCTTTGATTGAAAGGACAGTGGCTTTGATTGAAAGGAAAGTGGCTTTGAATGAAAGGGAACTGGCTTGAAATCAAAGGAAAGTCGCTTGAAATCGAAGGAAAGTAGCTTCAAATCAAAGGAAAGTTGCTTTGAAAAAAGGCAGAAAGCAAGTGCCTTTCAAAGAAAGGACAGTGGCTTTGATTGAAAGGAAAGTGGCTTTGAATGAATGGGAACTGGCTCGAAATCAATGGAACGTCGCTTGAAATCAAAGGAAAGTCGCTTTAAATCAAAGGAAAGTTGCTTTGAAAAAAGGCAGAAAGCAAGTGCCTTTCAAAGAAAGGACAGTGGCTTTGATTGAAAGGAAAGTGGCTTTGATTGAAAGGAAAGTGGCTTTGAATGAAAGGGAACTGGCTTGAAATCAAAGGAAAGTCGCTTGAAATCAAAGTAAAGTCGCTTTATATCAAAGGAAAGTTGCTTTGAAAAAGACAGGGAACAAGTGCCTTTCAAAGAAAGTACATTGGCTTTGATTGAAAGGAAAGTGGCTTCGAATGAAAGGGAACTGTTTTGAAATCAAAGGACAGTCGCTTGAAATCAAAGGAAAGTTGCTTTGAAAAAAGGCAGAAAGAAAGTTTCTTTCAAAGAAGAAGAGTTTCTTTCAAATAAAGGACAGTGGCTTTGATTGAAAGGAATGTGGCTTTGAATGAAAGTGAACTGGCTTGAAATCAAAGGAAAGTCGCTTGAAATCAAAGGAAAGTCGCTTGAAATCAAAGGAAAGTTGCTTTGAAAAAAGGCAGAAAGCAAGTGCCTTTCAAAGAAAGGACAGTGGTTTTGATTGAAAGGACAGTGGCTTTGATTGAAAGTAAAGTGGCTTTAAATGAAAGGGAACTGGCTTGAAATCAAAGGAAAGTCGCTTGAAATCAAAGGAAAGTTATTTTAAATCAAAGGAAAGTCGCTTTAAATCAAAGGAAAGTTGCTTTGAAAAAAGGCAGAAAGCAATTGCCTTTCAAAGAAAGGACAGTGGCTTTGATTGAAAGGACAGTGGCTTTGATTGAAAGGAAACTCGCTTTGAATGAAAGGGAACTGGCTTGATATCAAAGGACAGTCGCTTGAAATCAAAGGAAGGTCGCTTTGAAAAACGGCAGAAAGCAAGTTTCTTTCAAAGGAAGAAGAGTAGCTTTCAATGAAAGGACAGTTGCTTAGATTGAAAGGAAAGTGGCTTCGAATGAAAGGGAACTGGCTTGAAATCAAAGGAAAGTCGCTTGAAATCAAAGGAAAGTCGCTTGAAATCAAAGGAATGTATCTTTGACAAAAGACACGAAGCAAGTTTCTTTCAAATAAAGGACAGTTTCTTTGATTGAAAGGAAAGTGGCTTTGATTGAAAGGAAAGTGGCTTTGAATGAAAGGGAACTGGCTTGAAATCAAAATAAAGTCGCTTGAAATCAAAGTAAAGTCGCTTGAAAACAAAGAAAAGTCACTTGAAATCAAAGGAAAGTCGATTTGAAAAAAGGCAGAAAGCAAGTTTCTTTCAAAGGCAGAAGAGTTTTTTTCAAATAAAGGACAGTGGCTTTGATTGAAAGGAAAGTGGCTTTGAATGAAAGGGAACTGGCTTGAAATCAAAGGAAAGTCGCTTTAAATCAGAGGAAAGTCGCTTTAAATTAAAGGAATGTTACTTTGAAAAAAGGCAGAAAGCAAGTGCCTTCCAAATAAAGGGCAGTGCTTTGATTGCAAGGAAAGTGGGTTTGAATGAAAGGGAACTGTCTTGAAATCAAAGGAAAGTCACTTTAAATCAAAGGAAAGTCGCTTTAAATCAAAGGGATGTCGCTTTAAATCAAAGGGATGTCGCTTTGAAAAAAGACAGGAAGCAAGTTTCTTTCAAAGGAAGGAGAGTAGCTTTAAATGAAAGTAAAGTGGCTTTGATTGAAGGGAAAGTTGCTTCGAATCAAAGGAAAGTTGCTTTGAATCAAAGGAAAGTTGTTTTGAATAAAAACAGGAAGCAAGTTTCTTCAAAAGGAAGCAGAGTAGCTTTGAATGAAAGGAAAGTGGCTTTGAATCAAAGGAAAGTTGTTTTGGATCAAAGGAAATTTTGCTTTGAAAAAAGGCAGAAAGCAAGTGCATTTCAAATAAATGACAGTGGCTTTGATTAAAAGGAAAGTGGTTTTGAATGAAAGGGAACTGGCTTGGAATCAAAGGAAAGTCGTTTTAAATCAAAGGAAAGTCACTTTGAATAAAAACAGGAAGCAAATTTCTTTCAAAGGAAGGAGAGTAGCTTTGAATGAAAGGAAAGTGGCTTTGATTGAAAGGAAAGTTGCTTTGAATCAAAGGAAAGTTGCTTTGAATCAAAGGAAAGTTGCTTTGAAAAAAGGTAGAAAGCAAGTGCCTTTCAAAGAAAGGAAAGTGGCTTTGATTGAAAGGAAAGTTGCTTTGAAAAAAGGCAGAAAGCAACTGCCTTTCAAAGAAAGGGCAGTGCTTTGAATTAAAGGAAAGTGGGTCTGATTGAAAGGAAAGTTGCTATGAATCAAAGGAAAGTTGCTTTGAATCAAAGGAAAGTTGCTTTGAATCAAAGGAAAGTTGCTTTGAAAAAAGGCATAAAGCAAGTGCCTTTCAAAGAAAGGGCAGTGCTTTGATTGCAAGGAAAGTGGGTTTGATTGCAAGGAAAGTGGGTTTGAATGAAAGGGAACTGGCTTGAAATCAATGGAAAGTCGCTTTAATTAAAGGGATGTCGCTTTGAAAAAAGACAGGAAGCAAGTTTCTTTCAAAGGAAGGAGAGTAGCTTTGAATGAAAGGAAAGTGGCTTTGATTGAAGGGAAAGTTGCTTTGAATCAAAGGAAAGTTCCTTTGAATGAAAGAAAATTTGCTTTGGATCAAAGGAAAGTTGCTTTGAATAAAAACAGGAAGCAAGTTTCTTTCAAAGGAAGGAGAGTAGCTTTGAATGAAAGGAAAGTGGCTTTGATTGAAAGGAAAGTTGCTTTCAATCAAAGGAAAGTTGCTTTGAATCAAAGGAAAGTTGCTATGAAAAAAGGTAGAAAGCAAGTGCCTTTCAAAGAAAAGAAAGTGGCTTTGATTGAAAGGAAAGTTGCTTTGAAAAAAGGCAGAAAGCAAGTGCCTTTCAAAGGAAGGGCAGTGCTTTGAATTAAAAGAAAGTGGGTTTGATTGAAAGGAAAGTTGCTATGAATCAAAGGAAAGTTCTTTGAATCAAAGGAAAGTTGCTTTGAATCAAAGGAAAGTTGCTTTGAATCAAAGGCAGAAAGCAAGTGCCTTTCAAAGAAAGGGCAGTGCTGTGATTGCAAGGAAAGTGGGTTTGATTGCAAGGAAAGTGGGTTTGAATGAAAGGGAACTGGCTTGAAATCAATGGGAAGTCGCTTTGAATCAAAGGGATGTCGCTTTGAAAAAAGACAGGAAGCAAGTTTCTTTCAAAGGAAGGAGAGTAGCTTTGAATGAAAGGAAAGTGGCTTTGATTGAAGGGAAAGTTGCTTTGAATCAAAGGAAAGTTGCTTTGAATGAAAGAAAATTTGCTTTGAATCAAAGGAAAGTTGCTTTGAATAAAAACAGGAAGCAAGTTTCTTTCAAAGGAAGGAGAGTAGCTTTGAATGAAAGGAAAGTGGCTTTGAGTGAAAGAAACATGTGTTTGAATGAAACGATACTCGCTTTGAACAAAGACAGAAAGCAAGTGGCTTTCAAATAAAGCAGAGTGGTTTTGAATGAAAGGAAAGTGGCTTTGGGTTAGGTAAAGTCGTAAAGTATTCAGAGTCTCTTCCTACGTTGCCCACCGACAACCATAGTTTGGGTAGAGAGACAGAGGCAAGGCACAGGCCATCCCACCACCCACTTGTCAGCATGAACCATGATAGAGGAGGGGAGAACAGATGGAGGAAGAGGATGTTGAGGGGGGCAGAACGCCTTAAGCGAGCCTCCATGCATGATGGCAGGACAAATTCAAAACACAGTAGAGTGTCCATTGGCTAAAAATAATTAGTTCCAGAAATACCTACGAAAACGCTGCCACTAAAAAAAAGTTCGTTCCAGAAATATCTACAAAAATCGCTGCCAGCGGCATGTTTAGCATCAGGTCAGAAAAGGAAGGAGGGGTTGGGGCTGACGTGAAGGGGGGAGAGGTTGAGGTTAGGATAACCGACTGGTGTGTACATATTAAAGACCAAGCAGACCGGCAAAACACAGAAAGAAATCACAGAAAGGTCAACGGCTAAGTGAGTTGAGACAGTGCCGGGACTGTCATCGCCGAACACCACAGCAGTCCCCTCCATGTGGTCCGCACCAGTGGAGGCTGACTGCTGCTGATATATAGGGATATATATATATACTGTATATATAGGGATATAGTGACGGGGGAAGTCTCCCCCGTCACTATATCCTCCCTCCCCATGTGGTCCGCACCAGTGGAGAGCGAAAGCTACAGTAGGGGTAGCCTGTAGGGCACAGGGGGAGTACTCTGAACAGCGCAGGAGATCATTGCAAGGCGGGCATGAGGAGACATGGCGATGAAGAGGGAGCGTATACAGGTGTGTGACTCCCTGTCGGGGGGTGATGATGAGTTTATGTTGACATGGGCTGCAGGTGGTGAAGCACAGTAGAGGAATAAGTGTATTGCTCCTCCTATATCGGCTTGCTTGTTAAGCCTCATGTTCTGACAAAGGGAGCTGCTGCTGACGACTTGTTCCCCCGGTGCGCCATGTCAGGGGGCGATTAAGTGGGACGGCCGGTGGCTGAGACGCGCATTGTAGTGCAGAAGGTGCTGCAGATGGGGAGAGTGGAGATCCTTTTGGGCGTGCATGCGGAGACGCGGGCGATGAAGAGGGAGCGCAGGCAGGTTTATGGTTCCCTGTTAGGGGGCAATGAGGAGAGTAGGGAAGTCCAAGGAATGCGGCGTTGATATGCCTGTACAGAGGCCTTTCACGATGTCGTCCTAGGGATGATAAGCTGCAGGGGGCGCAATTTTGTGCTGACATTGGCTGAAGGTGATGCAGAAAGGTAGAAGAAAAAGTGTAGTGCTCCTCCTATATCAGCGGGCTTGCTTGGTAAGCCTCAGCATCTGAAATAGGGAGCTGCTGCTGACAACTTGTTCTTGTATTTGGAACGCTTGGTGGCTGAGGCATGCATTGTAGTGCAGAAGATGCTGCACATGGGGAGAGTGGAGATGTTTTGAGCTGCATGAGAAGACGCGGTGATGAAGAAGGAGCATATGCAGGTGAGTGGCTCCCTGTCGGGGAGTGATGAGGAGAGTGGATATCCTTTTCAGCATGTATGATGAGATGCTGGCGATGAAGAGGGAGCACATGCAAGTTTGTGGCTCCCTGTCAGGGGGTGATGAGGAAGTGGGCAAGTGCAGAGAGTGGAGATCCTTTTTGGCAGGTATGAGGAGACGCGGCGATGAAGAGGGAGCATATGCAGGTTGGTTGCTACGGTGTGCCCTGGCAGGGGGCAGTTAAGAGGAAGGTGTGAAGGCTAGGGTTAGTAACCTGACACAAACTAGCACCGTAAAAGAAGTGTCCAGGTGGAGGAGGGGTTTACTGGGCTCTGCCCCAGGGAAGAAAAAGGGTGTCTATTTAAAAAATAGATATGACTACTGATTACAGTAGCCACCAGACTGTGACCTCAAAGCATTTGTGGTATACATAGAATTTTCATATTTTGGATAGAGTTACCGCCAGCCCATGCAGAGATCAGACTACTCCTGATCACACTACAGTTGCCGTGTGATCAAAATATTAAGTTTTATAAAGAGGGAGAAATGGTCATGCTGCAACATATTGGGTTGAATGAGAGGAGCTGGTCCGAGGCTCGGGCAAAGGTTAGGTAAGGTGGTAAAGTACTCAGAGTCTCTCCCTATGTTGCCCACCGACAACCATAGTTTGGGTAGAGAGACAGAGGCAAGGCACAGGCCGGCGCAAGTTAGTCCCCATCCCACCACCCACTTGTCAGCATGAACCATGATAGAGGAGAGGAGATATCTGTCTTGTAAATATCTACAAAAAATGCTAACTACGACATGTCCAGCATCAGGTCAGAAAAAGAAGGAGGGGTTGGGGTTAGACATGAAGGGGGGAGAGGTTGGGATTATGAAGTATAGATGTCCTTTTCTTTTTCACAATTTTGCTGGCACAGTTAACTTTTCACCGCTGGCACCCCCTTGTGGCCACAGCAAGACACTGGTTCTGACTGTGAGTGTTAGTATAGGGGTACAGATATACTGTAACTATCTTGTGGCTTCTTTTGGTTTGTTTTCCACAGATGGTGCTCTCTCGTGGCCACAGCTTGGCACTAGGAGCATGGTCATCTGTGTATTTTGTCCCAGCATACTACTGGGCTGTCCAGCCACCTCCCTCACGGTGCAACGGACCATATAATGATTAATAAGTAGTTAGTTTATCAACACAGGACTTAATCCTCACCTCCTCAGTCAAACACACACCGATGTTAAACCCTCGCTATTAAAGGAAGCGTGCAGCGGAGCACCTCGCGTTAACTACCTCAACAGGAAGCAGGTCAAATTTGCCTTCAAAATAAGAGCTTCACATTGCACCTCATTGGAGTTTAGAACTGGGTTACTAGCGGGGGGCTTTTCATTTGAAATAGCAACCATTAGTAGCTTGCTGCTACAACAACAACCTGATGGCTACTGTGACGGCCTCCTGCCGGTGGTGCCTGTTGGATGTTTGTGTGGGGGTCTTGTTTTCCCTTGTATCTGTGTGTGTTTGCAGGTCGCTGGTGGTTGGTGCTTTGTCACCTGTGTGGGCCTGGCCAGTCCCCAGGTGTCGGCTACAAGAGGGTGTCGGCCTCTTCCGGTCGCTCTCTCTTCGTCACTCCGTTCCAGTGGCGGAGCTGGGCGCAGCTCCGTCTCAGCGCCTCGTGGTTTCTTTGTGTTCTTTTGGTTGTTTAGTTTGGGGTTGAGATCTTCTTGTGGTGAATAAAACTATTAATTTCTTATTCTACCCGTACGCTTCATCATATTTTGTCCGGCCTCGAGCCGGGTCGTGACACTACAGAGACCGAGGAGACGCTAGCATTTTCCGGATCTAAGCGGCTTTCCAGTTGCTCATCTTGACATCCACTGATGAAGTAATGAACTGCAATGTCTATCCTAGCCATCTTCATCGCGACGTATCACCAGAGCACTGCTGTTTACCCTCACCGCGCCTTGCAGTTGCACCATGCCTGTTTAGAAGCGCAAAATTGAAAAGGGTCCGGTCTGAAACAGCATCACGCAGACGAGTATGATTCCGTTCAGAGAATCAAGGCACATGGAGAGAGCGATCTGATTTGAACTTCCTTTAATGAGGTTGTTGGACTTCAACATAACTGTACAACGTATGAGTGTGTGAACATGTCCAGAACAGGCGCTTTAATAATATTCTATTGTACCATTTTGTAGCATCTAAGATTAAATTCTTTCTGTCAACTAATAACACGAGAGATGTTTCAAAGGGTTTGTGCTGGGAGACTTTACAGGCTTACCTCCGTGGCCAAATAATTTCGTACAGCATGGCCACTAATAAACATATCATATAGTAGAACATATCTCTGCCATTACTGAACAGATCTGGGATCTAGATCATCAGTATTCCGAATCCCCAACTCCCGACATGTACAGAGAAAGATAATCTCTCCAAGCAGAATTTGATCTTCTATCAACAGATTAAAAAGCATGGCTATTATTAAAAGCCCATCACAGGTCCTATGACCATGGTGGAAAAGCAGGGAAGCTCTTGGCTTTACAAATTAGGCAATCAACAGCCTCAAGGATGATAACTGAAATTAGAACAAATTCTGGACAAGCAACAGTTGATCAGCAGGATATAAATAAGGAAATTGAACAATTCTAGTCTCATTTGTACTCTTCAGAATCAGAGGGTGATGCCATTTTATTGATGATTTTTTTCAGTGAATTGAACATTCCAACGATATCTGAAGAGGACAAAGTGGAACTTGAAGAACCCCTGTCTCTTGAGGAACTAAACACCTCTATAAGGTCTATGCAATGCTCTAAAACTCCAGGTCCGGACGGGTTTAGCTCAGAGTTTTATAAAACATTTTCAACTCTGATTTCTCCATTGATACTCAATGTTTTTAATGAATCATTCAATGCCAAATCACTTCCATCAACTTTCAACCAGGCTTGCATCTTCCTTTTCCTTAAGCAGGATAAGGACCCACTCGACCCAGGCTCTTACAGACCCAAGTCTTTTGGATCTAGACTCAAAGTTATTAGCTTAAATACTGGCCACACATCTACAAAGAATCCTTCCCACAATTATCTCACAGGATCAAACAGGTTTTACCAAGAATAGACTTTTATTTTCAAACCTTCATCAATTTTTCAATATCATATAAACACGTAGTCCAAACCCCAGATGCCCAGAGGCCCTCATTTCTTTAGAGGCTAAAAATGCATTTGACCTGGTCAAGTGGGATTACCTCTTTTCTGCTTTGGAGAGGTTCAGGTTTGGCAGATAATTTATTTCTGGGTCTGCCTCCTTTATGTCACACCATTGGCTTTATTATTTTCTTTGCAGCGTGGCAGAAGACAGGGTTGTCCCCTCGCCCCCTACTTTTTGTGCTCTCCATAGAGCCCCTGGCTATCACTCAACGCTCACTTGGTGACTATCAGGGGATACTTAGGAGAGGGAGGGAACACAGGGTTTCCTTATGTGCAGATGATCTACTTTTATATGTCAGAAATCCGATAGAATCAATCCCAAGTATCATATCTGTGTTGAAGAGTGAGCTGCTCCCAAATAACAAAGCTGCCCACGATCTATCATATTCTCAATTTTCATTCAAGATGCTGAAAAGTCCTTACCTTGGAGTGGTTGTGACCAAGTCCATCCTCAACTTATTCAAGTTAAACTTCAAACCTTTATTTGATAATAATAACCCCATTGTGAAATGATCCCTCAAAATCCGGATAAATATAAGGCAACATTTTGGATGGCAAGGGAACTCTTTTCTTGCCCCTCTGTGTGCAAACCACCACTTCCATCCCTCTGTACTGGACAGCTCTTTGCAGTTATGGACATGTAATGGTATTATGAAAATGAAGGATCTCTATATTAATGGTGTGTTTCCCTCTTTTGAATTATTGTCTAAGAAATTCAACTTGCCACAGAATCATTTCTTTAGACATCTACAAATTCATAATTATGTCCCATGAAATACAACAGCCTTTCCTAATGAACCTGGTAATACCCAGATGGATTTGTTGTTCTCTGTGTATCCTTCATCTAGGGGGGGCGGCTGTAGCTCAGCAGGTAGAGCAGGTGGACCAGCGATTGGAAGGTCACTGGTTCAAATCCCAGCTCCGGGCAGGGCTGAGCTACATGTCAAAGTGTCCTTGAGCGAGATACTGAACCCCACATTGCTCATCAGTGCCATGAGCTGGTGACTTACCCAGGGAGTACCCTGCCCTCGCCCTGAGACAAGGCTGGGATTGGCTCCAGCAGCAAGACCCCGCGACCCCATGGAAAGGGATAAGCGGTTATGGATAATGACATGACATGACATGATCTAGAGGGACAATGTCATCTATTCATAACCATATGTATAAACAATTAAATATGGACTTTCTGAAATCTGAATGGGAGGAGGATTTGGGCATTGGCTTAACGGAAGAGCAAGGCAAGGCACAGGACGGGGTACACTCGGCATCTATTTGTGCTAGACTGGTCTCATGCAGTTCAGGGTGTTGCATCATCTCGATCTTTCAAAGGTCAAGCTTTCAAAAATGTTTCCGAACATAAATTGAAAAAAAATGAACTGGAAGCGGGCTCAACCCCCAACCTACACTATATTAATAAGAGAGGCCGAAAAATATCAGATTCACCCTACAAGGCTCAGTTGACAAATTTAAGACTTGGCAACTCTTTATTAGTTATGCAAAAGCAAGGCAATGATAACCATTATGACTTTCTGCTATGGTGTCGATAATTACTTTATAATGTAACCCTGTATTTTAATCTATATTGCACATTGTTCAGTCTGTTGTTTTGATTTTGGGTTATTTCTGTTGATATGTATGTGAACATATCTTTCTATGACATTTGATGTAACTCATATTCATATACTATCCTGTTAATGAAAAACCAATAAACATATGTTTTTAAAAAAAAGGAAATAAAGAAAGGAAATAAACTGTATTACAACAATGCTCAACATGTTATTAAGCAGTTAAATCAAACAGACATCTCTAAATAAGCTGCTCTATGAGCATGAGATTTTAAGGTTCACCAGAAATATCCCTAACTTATATGCAAACCAATACTTATACATCATACAACAACGATGCAATAACAGTGGTGGAATAAGCAGTGCAATTTCCAACATAACAGAGGCATTGAGTGGCTTTGAGTGCCTCTTCTTGGAGCTGCTGTGCTTCTTTTGCTTGATCATCCAGCAGTTCACACTCCAAGTCAGCTTGAATCTTGTGCGTAATTGAACAGCAGATATCCTCCAGCTCCAACTGCTTTATTCTCCCATGATTGCAGCTTATGCAGTTGAAAAACCCTGATTGGGATGCGTACCAACAGAGTAATATAGTAATATAATTTAAATATATTGAATATATATGTGCATTTAAACCCTATTAAAAAAAAGCATGGTCACAATCATAACAAATAGACTGAGTTGCAATATTGGCATTACAAACAACATTTTCATCATTAAGTCCTCAAAGTTCAAATGTGCTAGCAAAGGGCAGCTAACTACTGCTGAGACACAGGCTACTAAGCTAACTCAAATTCACACAACATACTTCCATGTAAAATAACACAAACTGCAATAGTGAGCAAATTATCCATAATTACAAGCAGAGACCACTACATTTCCTCAAGAATGCACACATCATTAGGGAAACCCACAGAAAGTCCATGCAGCTTCACAGGGTCTGCTCAGTGATTGGTCTGCTGCTTTTCAGGGTGACTGGGCATGTCCTCACTTGTTCACTGCTAGTTGTCTTTGCACCAGTAGAGGGTGCTATCCCTGAGTTTCAAATGTAGTCCTACACCTGCCATGTTGGGGATCCACAGGTGTTTCAAACTAATTAATTAGTTCTACGCCAATCAGAAACACAACTCAAATTAAAATACCTGTGTTGGTCCCCAACATGGCAGGTTTAGGACTACATTTAAAACTCATGAATTGGTACTTGACCTGTAGGGCTTTCTTACACTAACATTCAGACCATTGTCTCTTTGTGCCTCCTTTGATGGTGCTGATTGATCCTGAAACTCCATTTGCAAAATGTGTTATTGTTAGGAACTACTGTTAATTGTTAATTGGCTTTTGGGTAATTGTGATGCCATTAATTACATGTTGGTTCCAAATTTGCGTCAACTGGGACTACTTCTTCCCTCAGTCCAAGGGAAGGAACTACAAAGAGCTGGAACAATTATGTATTTGATGGTTATGGGAACAACATGGGAATGGTAATTCATTTTATTTTATTCAATTAAATAATAAACACTTGTACGTACATGTATAATTTCTCATATTTATCTAGAGTTAAAAATGGGTAGGTACAGGATTCACTGCAAATTGTCACATTCTATTTTTCAACTAATTATAACATGTATATTAGAAGAGGCTTTCCACAGTTGTTTACACAGATGTCCAAGATACTAGGACTCTATAAGTGTAATTAACAAATAACAAATAAACAAATACTCTACCATGGATAAGAATGATTGATGAGTCTATGCAGACGAATACACTCTTATCAGAAAAAGAGCTGTAAATAAATAAGGAAATAAATAAAAGCAGCAATTCATAATGAAATATGACTTATTTCAGTTCCAACTGAAAACCAAATGCAACATTTATGAACCAAACTGACTAGCAGCTCACTCACTGACAGACAGCCTATGTGCCTGCTGGTGTTGGCGATACAGACAGTAAGACAAGTTACCCATGTGACAAGATGCTTTCCTACCCAAGTAGCCCATTGGGTTTAAATTGAAAGAATTGGAGGATGAAAAATGTGTAGCTACATTCATGACGGAAAATTTACCTCAAGTACATTAATCGAATGTCATTAAACTGGAGAATTCTGCATCTGGTTGCCAAGTATGACTGAAACAGACTAACTAACTAACTAACTAACTAACTAACTAACTAACTAACTAACTAACTAACTAAATAGTGGCTTAATAAATAAACATGCACAATTAAATAAATGCAGAAACAAATCATTTATAAAATGTTAAATGGATATTTCAACTCTCATTTGGCTCTGTTTTATTTTATTTACCTTTACATTAATTTAATTATTTATTTACTTTCCAATTTAAATATTCACATTTTAAATCAATTTCTGTATGTACACATTTATTGATATATTTGCCTTTACATCTCTTAATACAATTCTTTATGCAAATGAAGGGCCATTCCAAGAGTGTCATGGGGGTCAACATTTCATCCATAAAAACGACATCAGAGTGCATGGCCCAATTATGCCATTCCAACAATACAAGTAGGCTCAGTACTTTCACTGTAGGCCAGTAGTGTTCAAACCTACTCTGTGCTGATAAGCACAGTATGTCAGCTTCAGTATATTGAATAATAGTGATATTGGCCTTTGAATTTATTTATTATTATTAATTTTCTTATTAAGCTATTTATTTATTTGTGATTTTGGTAGTTTATGTACTCCAACACTAGGGGCGATATCATCTCATATTTGCAAAAGAAGGAGAAGAAGAAATGGCGTGAGACTCCCAGAATGCCATTGTTGAACTGAAGTAAACCCTAAACCAAACCGGTCGTTGCGTCGGAAGCATGGCGGCCTTCAGTAAATATCTGACGGCGAAAAACTCCTCCATAGCGGGCGGTATTTTGTTGGTTTTATACTTGCTGAAACACAGAAGACGGGCACCCAAACAGGCCGGGTAAGTGGACGGTAATACAGTAATGTTGGTGTTCGTTTTTAAGTGCTGAAAGACGCGGCCAACAGGTAGGTTTTGTTACGTCTGTCAGGATGCTAATAGGCAGCTGCTAGCTCCCAGTTCTGACAGGTGACGGTGACCTGCTCCAGGGACACTCCTGACTTTTTTATGAGTAGCTTGTTTGTGTTAGTTTGCCACCATGCTGACTGATCCGACCGTCATGAGCTCCATGCAGCTATTATAGAATTGACTGTCTCCACTGCAGAATCTGACTCCTTTTCACACTTTGGTCGGAGGAAAAGGCGACCATTCCACACAATTCCTCCTTCTATTGTTCCCCGCGTCACCATCTGTGGACAATCCAGCCGCCTTTCGTTTTTACGTTGTCATATCAGCAACCATTAAATACGGAGTGCGCCCTGTTCTGACCTTTATGGTATGCATAGAAATGGCCCAGTGCGAGCTGAGTTAGCGACTCTATCGTGACATTTCTATAATTTTCCCAAGGAAAGTCTGTGCTCTGAAAGCCTTACTCGAAGACAAGACTTGCAAAGTATTATATAAGAGGGAAGCACACTGAATATAAAAAAAATATATGAAATTGCGTCGGGTAGGCGAACTCAGCACAAGGATACACGTTTGACAACCTCCTGTTTTCAAATTAAGGTGTCAACAGTTTAATTCATAATTTGTTTTAAGACACTATTGCAGCTGAGCTTAGTACTTCTGTTACTTTTAAGAAAATGACAATAAGTCTGTTTTGCTTGAATTTGATGTTGAATAGAAATGTATTTTAGTAGTATTTATGTAGTTCAGGTCACTGTTACTGCTGGACTTGGAGTGTAGTAGACTACAAGTAGTGTAGTATAAAGGCTCTTTACAGCGTAGATTTAGAAAAATCCATTGTCAAAGTTAATACTTCTCGTTTGACTTTTGATGTGAGAATGAAAGACCTTCTTCCATAAGTAATTTGTGAGCCTTATTCTAGTTGCTATATTGAAGACCAGTTGCCTACGATATAGCACTTAGAATTATCGTTATTACTAGGATGGGTACCTTCATCAGCATCTTCATGAGCCAAATATTTTTTGGCTTTTTAGACTACATGCACAAATACTATTAAGTGCTTTTACAGTGCTTTTTTTTTTTTTTTTTTTTTTTTTTTTTTAAACGCATGTCAAAGTCCCATATACAGAACAAAAATAAGCCATTTTTGCTGGACTTTGATATTGAATGAAAATGGTGTTGTCCAAAAGTAGTTATAGACACTGTTAAAACAGCATGTAGTGCTTCTTATAATACATGTACAAATAGCATGAAATACTTTTTGAAAATCCCATCTCAAAGTCCATCACAGAGAACAAGATTAAGCTTGTTTTGACTGACTTTGGTTAAAATATATACATCAGTAATCATAAATAGCATTTCTTTCCTAAGTAGTTGATGAGACCTATATTCTTTGACTCAGGACTCCTTAGACTCTGCACAAGTAATATGAAGTACTTTTAGTGTGTACTTTTTGTGACCTTTATACAGAACAAGTCTGAGTAAGACATTGAATAAAACCAGTTTCTTCAATAAGTAGTTCATAAACTTAGTATTTTTGTACTTCTGCTGTGTCATTTTTGAGAAATCCAGTGTTAAAATTAGGTCTTGTTTACTAATTGTGATGAAGAATACAGTCAATTAATTTTATTAGTAGCTCTTGAGCCCAATATCTTTTGAGTATATGACTTTGGCAAGCCAGCATTTGCCCCTGGGCCACTCATTGAGAGCCTTTTAGACATCCAATCTGTCTACTGTGTGACACAAGTTTAACCCAAGAGGTGCAGCCAGCCAATATGGAGGGACTGCAGCAGTCATGAGTGTAGTGTGATCCGTGGAGAAACTGTATGTCACAATCCCTGTTATTTGCACTGCTGCTATAAACACTAGGGGAAAAGCTGAAAAATGTGATGCTTCCAAACAGACCAACCACAGACATTACGGTCCACCTCGCAGCGACACACAGTTACATTTCTGGGGCAATGGATATCAGGTGTTCTTAAACTGCATGCTGAAATACCATGATGTACTTCTACTGAGTAATTTTTGAGAAATCCTATATCAAAGTCACTTATAGAGAACAAGAATAAGCAGCAGGTTGAAGCGGCAGTGAAGGCGGCACCCCCCTGCAACCTGTCTGGAGACAAGAGTAGGTACCAATTATGTGGGGCCATTTCACAGGCTTGTGTCTCCTCTGGACTGGATCCCACAGAGGGCATCACAGCATACTCCATCAGAGGATTTCACCCTCCAGCATTGCACAAAGGAGTGACAGTTGAATACGTCTGTACAGCAGCTTCTTGGTCTTCTCACTGCTTCTTCATTTTTATGTGTCTCACTCTATGCGTGTTTTGTTCGAGGAAAGGGGTTTTGTAATATAACTCTCCCTTGCCTGTTGGCATGTGTAGAACTCTTATGTCTTCTGTTATCTGTGTTGCTGGATGGTAACAAGGCCCTTGTCCTCACTGCCTCATAGCAGTAGGCTTTATTTGACCCCAGCCTATGTCACAAAATGGAAAAAAATTCTAAAATCTGTAGCAGAGGCAATTAAGGTACATCAGTTTGTTATGTGTCGTTATGTGTCATTATGCCTCAGCTACACAGGGCATGCCTAGTGTGGACTCAGTCTGGGATAGGTGAAGAAATTCCTGTATTTTGGTAGCAGATTGTCTGGTCTCAGTGCAATTTATGCCACAGGTGTGAGACCTTCAGTGGAGCCCATCCTATAGGTGGGTGCACAGTTAACTGTGTCAGTGCTGCGTAGTTGCGTGAGGTACCCACAAGCAATAGTTATAGAGCGCTTTGCCTATACTCATAAATCTGGAATTATGCTAGGTAACTACAGTTTTCATCCCACATCAAAGCCAGGGAATGTACTTATTCTTGTTCTCTGTAAATGAATCAAACATGGGATTTCTCAAAAACAACACAGTTAAAGTGTTTAGTATTTGTGCCGTAATATGAGTACTAAACACAAATATATTGGCCCAATGGCCTTCTTATTCAAGAAATGTTTTTTTTAATTTTTTATTCATCATCAGAGTTAGGCAAAAAGCCTTAAAGCTTGCTGCGTGGGCTACATGCACACATCTCTAAAGCACACTTAGTGGACACTGCTCACTCCTAACAACAAATATAATCTGTCTGACTTAATTATTGTTCTTTTTTATTTCAGAAAAAAAGGAAGCTCCGCTGAGCTCCCGCTGAGCATAGAGGTATATCAGTCTGTCATGTTTGAGTGTCTGGGACCTATAAACTTGGCTTAGATAGTTAGCTGTTGTGTATTAAACTTTTGTATTATATCTTTATACAGAAGGATGGCAGGAAAGACCGTGCAGCAGTGGACAAGGTTTTCTTCTTCAGAATCCTCCAGATACTGCGGATCATGGTACCTCGATTTATCTGCATGGAGGTATGACGTCAAACTGCTGTAAGCTGGTATTGTTTTTACCATGTTGTTGATATTTCCAGAACTCATCCCAACTGCTGTAGGAATGTTAGACTGGGTTTCCCTGGAGTCTTGAAAAGTCTTTAAAAGTCTAAAATTTGACAATCTCAACTTTAGGCTTTGAAAAGTCATAAATATGTTCATATTTTACATTTAGGTCTTAAATTACATTTAGTTAGGTCTTAAGTATGTTCATTTACCGCTTCCGTTGTTGCCCTTTTTGTTTTGGGGAAATGTTTTGGTGAGATTCACAGTTAGCTCCATGTGATGTACTTATTTCTGAAGTATCCAGGAACATAAGTGATATTTTGCCAACAGCCCGGTCGGAATTTATTGCCATATACTTTGCCAGCTGTGGAAAGACTGTCTGCGGAATCGGCTACTATGAAAAAACTGTCAATTTGATAAGAACAACCGGAATTCAGTAATTCTAATTCCTAATAATGAAATTGGGCACTCTTGGTGTGAAAGCACTGGTGTCACACACAAAAATAGAAAAACACCAGTTAGCTTCTAAAGGTCTCCAGTGAAGTCACGCTATTACACACTTTTGTACGCCTTTGTCAGCAGTTCCCGGTCCAAGTTCATCTGGTTCTGCTCGAACCAAACTCTGCGCCACCTCTGCCTATGCGCAGTTAAGCAACATTCCCGCCATCTTCGGCTCAACTCTGACGTTGAAAGTGGAGGAAATGCAACACTGCTAACAGCAAATAACGACAGCACTGACAGCAGCTGAATGGCAAATATTATGACCCGTTTTGCCACTGCAGGATGCACAGAAGTGTTGTTGTCACTGTGAAGTCACTGCACCTGGTTGAGATATAAATCATTCACCATGGGAAAATCTACAGTTGATAGACATTAAAAAATGTTACGGAGCTGTAATTAGCAAAATCTGTAGTACTGTTTAGGGCAAATGTAAACCAAGTCTAGTGAGAAATAAGGCATTGGTGATGCTTATGTACTTACAAAGAATTACAAAAATTTAAAACTTTGCTTAGGTGGCCAAACTTAACCTTAACCTTTAAAAAAAATTTCGACTACAGCTACAGGATTTTGTCCTTTTTAAGTCCCATTAATTTATTAAAAGTTCTTACATTAAATTTTTTTCAAGAAAATCCATTACATGAACTGACTCCCCATTCACATTATACACACAATGTGCTTAACTGTGGTAAATTACATTCTTTTTATTTGTGAATGTAAATTGCAACAAATGGTAACAAAGCCTGAAAAAAACTTAAAGTTTTGATCATAAAATTCAACCAAATTATTTACTACAGTATTTAATAGGAGGATCAAATTGTAGTAAATTTGAACATTTAGGAGGCTTAAGTCAATTTCTTCTGCTAAAAACTAAAAAGACTGCTTTTTAAGATGTGCTATTTGGTTCTGAAATAATGGCTCAATGTCCTGGCCAGTGCCCATATCTGATGCTAATACATCACAAGTAATAGCCTGTCAGCACTAAAGGCTGCAGAGACTGAGCTGAAGTGAGATTAGAGCTCTGTTTCGAAGTAAAAGAGCAGATATCGCATATATAAGTTGAAATGTTCATCACAATCTTATCTAATCTTTTTCATAAATACATGTGTACATTTGTTTCCTTATTAAAGAAAAGTCTCAAAGTTTACAAATAAAAACTTAACAAAACTAGTTAAACATGAATTAAACTGGTATAAAGATATCTGCAAAACAAAATGAAAGAATACCCATTATGTAAAAATCCAGCCAGTTTCAAATCAAATTTAGTAGCCAGTTTCAGTTCTGCAACTTTTTTGATTCATTTACATCTGACTTTTGACCGCTAACGTCAACTTAGTATATCTTTAAAAGCAAGATCAATGGACTGAGTGTCCAATTTTGATAGAATAGTACAACTCAGCAGAGCCCTTTGACACAGATGCAACAGCACCTCAAGCCAAGGCCACATGCCACAGGCCACAAGCCACATGGCTCTTCTGGTGCCATTCAGTCTTATCCAGTCAGTTCAGTAGATAAGAGGAGACTGAAGTGCAGGACGATAAAGAACTTTATGATGTGTATGTTTTACCGGCTCTTCTAACTATTCTTTGTGGTTGTTGTGTTCACCCTAGACTGGGTACCTTGTCTTTATTGCTGCAATGCTGGTGGCCAGGACCTACTGTGACGTATGGATGATCCAGAACGGCACCATGATTGAAAGGTCAGAGTCTGACTTCATTTTTAGATTCAAAGCTTAAAATAAAGATTTGCAATTTATGACCTATAAAAATAATATATTGTTGGTTTCGTGTGATCACCATCTAGCAGCCCATGACAATCATATCAGTCCTTGTCAAGACTTGAATAAATGTGCACCAACTGTCAAAAGAATAACAGCAAAAATAGTACAATGGAGTTTGGGGCGCCGCTTAGCTCGGTTGGTAGCATGCGACCCATGTGCTGAGGCTCCCCTCTCTTACCCTGTTTCCTTTCACACTCTTCAGCTGTACTATCAATAAAGCCAGAAATGGCCAAAAAAATATAAAAAAATAAAAAATAGAAAAATAGTACAATGGAGTTTGAGTGTTAGAAGAGGTCTTTCCATTTTGGCTTGGTAATCCATATGTTATAATGTTAGTTAGCACTCCAAAACCAGTGATATATAGCCATGCAAAAATGTTCTGCTAAGAGCAGTGTGATCGAATTGGTTTTACTTTGTGACTTTGGAGCTGGTATTTTGGTCCTCTGTATGTCCAGAGCATCTATGTACAGTGTATGTACATCTTCATGAAGTAAAGGCTTGTGTTTTTTGGAATCCCCCCCCCCCAGTTAAAATTTGTCATGACTGTTGATACTGCACATGTTCTTTCTGATTTCCTTGAAATTGTCAAATGTAATGTTCCTTGACATTATTGTCTCAGTTGGACATGAGGGTTGCAGTGGTAATGTAATGTTTTTAACCAACTAATAAGCTTGTACCAAAACTGGTAATACCCAGTACAACAGGTTTTTACAAGAGGCACTCACTGTCTGTAGAGCACTATCCTAATTTAATGCTGGTGCAAACAGAACTCCTGCAGCTTTTAATTGTTAATGTTTTTATTTTGAAGTAGGCGAGTTAGATGAAATGCAATGTCTTCAGTGAGTTTGGTGCTGCTGTCTTTCATCAAAATAGCATCTACAGAGCAAAACATTGGTAATTTTCATTTTTGACAACAGATCATTTTTAATTATGTTGGTACAGTCTCTGGGAGTAATGGGAAGAAATATTTCCATTACACGCTTTTGGCAAAAAAATCATCTCCCACTGGATTGTCAGTCAACTGTCCTTACTCTCCTTATGTTACAATTGCAACTCTGCTGTTGGCCCTACTACTACACAGAGTAGACGGCTGTGGCAGTATTTAACTCTAGATTCCATCATCCAGTGAAATATTGATTAAAATAAAAAATATGGTGGCGCCAGCCAGGAACACTGACTACTGTGGCAAGCCTATTTTACACTGAACACTAATTTCCATATGACATAATGATCCATCTTGCTTTGTTGTTTGTATCTTTGAAGGAACTGATGACGTATTTTTGATTCTTCACAGCGGTATTATAAGCAGAGATGTCACTCTATTCAAGAGGCACTTTTATTCCTACGCATCAGTCATACCAGGGGTAACTGTCTAACACATGTTCTCATAGAAGTGGATAATCAAGCTGTAAACCACTAACACTGGTTTAAGCATTTTGCTTCACATTAGTGTCGTGTCATGCTTTTTCGTTGTTTACTGTTTGAGGTCTCAGTTTTCTTCAATCCATCAACTTCCCATGGACCTCAATTCAATTTATGTGTTGTGTGCATGATTTCATTGAAATGTACTGTCTGTGACAAAAAGTTTTGCTAATGTTGGAGGGCAACATATTTAGGGATTACACTTTTTATGGAATCAAATACAATAATGAAACCATTCAGAGCAATAGAAAATAAAGTAATGAAATATAGTTTAGTAATGAGAGAAACCATTCAGTTCATTATGTTAGTCTTTGTAGAGGATCAGTACTACCCCTCAAAAGATTTCATAAAAAATATGAATACGCATACTGTACTTAATTTTTTCCAATTTTTAGAACTGTGTTGATTTTATAAAACCAAGAAAATTTTTGTGGCGGTTTTGGACTCATGCTGTTTTTCTAATGCATCTGCGTGGCCATACTCAGGGCCCAAAATTCCAAATTCCAAATGAATGAAATTGTAATAAGAAAACTTAACTTCAGAGAAATTCAAAATGGCTGACTACCTGGCTGAGCATCATCATGGTCATAAGTGTAATTTACTCAACATGTTTGAAGTACATTTGGTGTTCAGGGTATTACTCTTACTTAATGTGTGAAGATTGGGGCAGTTGTGACCATGGACAGTGGCTTTACAGCACCCTCACGTTTGGTGGCAAATCATCCAAGAATTGCCATGCCCTTTCGCGAAAGATAAAGCCATTAATAACTTTGATCCCACAGGTGTTAAGAATGACCTGACATAATTTGGGTTCAATTGAGCACTAAATCCAAATTTGCTGACTTCCTGTTGGGTTTAGGTTATGGCTCCAAGAGGCTGTCATTGTAAATGATTGTGTGGTACTTGATTACAGTCCAAATAGTCTGAAAAAACTAGGTAGCATTGTCACGCCTGTAATCATTGATCAGTGCAGTAATAATAAAACCAGGTTTGGGGCAGTAAGAAAACAAAACACAACCAGGAAGAAATTAGGATAAGACCGAAACTACAAAAAATATATATAAGTATTAATATACATGGTTGGAGGAGTCTGAAAAAACTAGGTAGCATTGTCACGCCTGTAATCATTGATCAGTGCAGTAATAATAAAACCAGGTTTGGGGCAGTAAGAAAACAAAACACAACCAGGAAGAAATTAGGATAAGACCGAAACTACAAAAAATATATATAAGTATTAATATACATGGTTGGAGGAGTCTGAAAAAACTAGGTAGCATTGTCACGCCTGTAATCATTGATCAGTGCAGTAATAATAAAACCAGGTTTGGGGCAGTAAGAAAACAAAACACAACCAGGAAGAAATTAGGATAAGACCGAAACTACAAAAAATATATATAAGTATTAATATACATGGTTGGAGGAGTCTGAAAAAACTAGGTAGCATTGTCACGCCTGTAATCATTGATCAGTGCAGTAATAATAAAACCAGGTTTGGGGCAGTAAGAAAACAAAACACAACCAGGAAGAAATTAGGATAAGACCGAAACTACAAAAAATATATATAAGTATTAATATACATGGTTGGAGGAGTGCATGGCATGTGATTGTACAAGAAAAAAGAGACTAACTGCAACAAACTAAGCAATATCAGCCCTCTGGCAAGAAGAATAAATTGACCCTCACCCAAGGCCACAAAAGACACCTAGGGAGGAGAGAGATACTGTAGGTTGACTTATTCCAAATGATACAATCAAAGCATTAGGCTCTGTCTGTCATCCTGTTACCGTTGATAATGCTCTGATGATTTCCTCCCAGTAGGGTTGTAAAGCAGGGCAAGACAAAAACACATGTACAACCCCTGGCAAACACAAATCAAATCACCACTCTTTGAGGATGCTCATTCAATTGTTTAATTTTGTAGAAAAAAAGCAAATCACAGACATGCCACAAAACTATTTTTATTCAAAATACCAACTTCCTGGGCTTAAGAAACATTAAGAAAAAAATGTCTTGTCAGTCAGAATTGCTTTGTTTAGATCAAGCAGAGGAAGAAAAATATGGAGTAACTCAATTCTGAGGAGAATATTATGGACTTGTTCTGAAACAAACACCTGCATCAGATTAAATCTGATAATTAGTCTGAAGTTAAAAAACAGTGCTCACACTTTGGAGAGCTGTTGCACCAAGTGGATTGATGTGAATCATGGCTCCATCACAGAAATGTCAGGTGAAACAAAGGAGATAATTATCAAACTTCTTCAAGAAGGTAAATCATGATGGAATGTTGCAAAATATGTAGGTTGTTCCCAGTCAGCTGTGTCTAAAATCTGGACCATGTACAGAAAAATGGGAAAGATGTAATTGGGAAGCATATTAGTAAACCAAGGAAGACATCAAAGTGTCAAAATAGAAAACTGAAAGCAATATGTCTTGTAAAATAGAAAATGTACAACAAAACAAATGAGGAACAAATGGGTGGAAACTGTGGCTAATGTCTGTGCTCTAACTGTTGGAAATC
Source organism: Sparidentex hasta (assembly GCA_030272975.1). NCBI lineage: Eukaryota > Metazoa > Chordata > Actinopteri > Spariformes > Sparidae > Sparidentex > Sparidentex hasta. The sequence goes on along the minus strand of JARJLU010019367.1, from coordinate 44,252 downwards.
GCCTAAACAAAATGGGATTTACATACAGAAAAAAGCCCAACATAAGCGATCATTAACACCCAAACAGAAAAAAACAAGATTACAGTGGGCTAAAGAAAAAAAATTATAGACTGTGGATGACTGGATGAAAGTGATATGCAGTGATGAATTGCAAACCTGCATTAGGCAAGGTGGTGATGCTGGAACTTTTGTTTGGTGTCGTTCTAATGAAATTTATGAAGACAACTGCCTCAAGAAAACATGTAAATTTCCATAGTCACTGATGATATGGGGCTGCGTTTCACATGAAGGCATGGGGGAGATTGCAGTCATTACATCTCCAATAAATGAGCAAGTTTACATTGAAATTTTGGACACTTTTCTTATTCACTCAATTGAAAGAGGTTTGGTTATGATGCAATCATTTTTCAAGATGAGAGTGCATCTTGCGATAGGGCAAAAGACTTGAAAACTTTCCTTAAAGAGAGACATGGCATAGCCTGCAAATAGTTCAGATCTCAGTCCAACTGGAAAATCTGTGGTTGACATTGAGAAAAAGGCTCCAACCTGCAAAGCTGATCTGGTTAAAGCAGTAAGACAAAATTGGAGTCAGATTGAGTGATTCCATATTGTTTTCCTTTTCTTGATCTAAACAAAGCAATTACAACTGACTATAGCTATTTTCTTTGTTTTTTTATGTTTCTTAAAGCCAGAAGGTTGGCATTTTGAATACATGTAGTTTTGTGCCACATCTGTGATTTTCTTTTTTCTCCAAAATTAAACAATTGAAAATCAAGAGTGCTGATTCCATAATCTTTTGCCAGGGGTGAACATTGCTGGCTGGTGCTTGTTGACATTTGTGACATGTTGGGTCTACACCTTTATAGATTTTTGAGTGAATGCAAACATACAATTTTGCACTATAACAGTCAGTGTTTTAGATGAATAAATGACTTGTGTGCATTATCAAGGGCATCCTCCCAAAGTTCCATAAAGACTACAGCAAGAATGGTTAGATAAGGTAGAGAATGTCATACGCGCAAAACTACAAATATGTAGAGACCTAAATAAGCACTGATTAAATAAAACAAATATTTCAGCTAACTGTTAAAAAGACACAAATGTGTTGTAAATAAATATATAGTGAATATACATAGTTTGAATGCTGAAATGCCAAATGAGACCAAAGTGTGTATGTGCACAATTCTCCAGATATGGAGGTAAAACACAATTTGCAGCTATTGTGGCCAATGTTGGAGACCAAAACAGCTCCTCAACTGGTTCCACATTCTCAGGGATGTTTTAACTATTAAATTTTTCATGTAGCTTGGAAGAGGGATTCTGAGCATGAACTAATGGTGAGTTTGTGGCCAGGAGTCTGTTTCCAGGTTAAGCCAGACAAATGAGGAGTTGTGTAAATTATATTGTTGCCGGGCTTGTATTCTACAATTGGATGCCCAAAAGTAAAACCTCAGATTTGGCAAACCAGAGTTGATGCCAGAGCGTGCCTTACAATAATGGTATCTAATCAGCCAATGATCCGTGGAGAGGATTCCAAATTATATTCTGCAAAATATAACTTTTAAAACAGTTGATGTGAAAGATAATGACCCATCTTTAATGATTACCTGTGCAACAAATGCCTGATTCCCTCTTGTTGTGGTTGAGGCCTGGTTCCTGCCACTGTGTCAGATTTTAATCTTTTTGTATGAGTTAACAGGAAAACATTTTCTGAAGACACTCTTTTGAATGGCTTCACAGCCATCCAACAGTCTAGCAAAAATGCATTATTTAAAAGGTATGAAAATAACAAGGAAATGGATAAATCGAATGGTATTGTGTTCACCTATGTCAGGTCTCTGTTACTGTCTGTTTCATATCAGTCAGTCAGTTCATACTTAATGTTTAAGCAGATGTTTTTTCTGTTTTTTTGTGTGTTTTTTTTAGCAGTTTTTCAAAGCTGCATTGGCTCCACAGGAAACATAAATTATGTTTCATTAACCTCAGTTTTTCCTGAGTTTTTCCACTTGGCAATGTTTGCTCATCTTTGTGCATGTTCTGGTTTGCAGTGCAATTATTGGACGCTCAACAAAAGATTTCAAGGTCTTCTTGTTCAGCTTTATCAAATTCATGCCACTTGTAAGTGTGTTTATTTCTTTATTTCATTTTTGTCTCACACATGTGTGATCTTAATTGCTAAATATTACATATTCTGTAACACATTAGTAGTTCAGTGGCAGTTCGAACTGTTACACATACTGTAGTTTGTGGCAGTTTGTACAGAGACCTGATATGAAAAACATTGGAATTTCTGTCTCATGCTGTGTAATAACAAATTCATTGAGTCATTTCCTGCCAGTAAGCATGGTCATTCTTTTAAGATCCCATGAGCAGTCTCTCACTGTTGCCCTAAGCCTTTGTATGCTTCAGTGTAAAATGATAAGGCTAGCAATGTTCATTTTTTTTTTTTTTTTTATATACTGTCAGCAAATCCCATGAAAAGATTGAAATATAAATTGTGTATCAAATAAAAACCAAACAAACAGTAAGCATGAATATGTATATATATTGTGAAAGACTGATACATTTATATTGTGTGTGTGACTGGGTCATTTCAGATAGCCTTGGTGAACAACTTCTTGAAGTTGGGTCTAAATGAGCTGAAGCTGAGGTTCCGTGAGAGGCTCACCAAGAACTTGTACGACCAGTACCTACTGTAAGTACGACAGCTTTTGTAAAGCTGTTTTCCCTTCACGAGATCTTCTTATCCTTTGTGTTTCCACTAACTGCTCCACAGCACCTTTAGCAGTGTCCCTGACCTCAGCCATGTCGAGTTGCATGGAGCAGATCGAGCCATTGGAATGGCATAGTGCATCTAGTCAATTTTCACAAGGAAACACCCAGTGCGGACACAGGATCTATAGCACAACAAAGTATGGAAAATGTATAAGTTAATACACTCAAAACAGATGAATAATGAAATCTTTTATCTGAGTCTACTTAACCACAGAGGAAGGAAACAAATCAAGGAAGAATTAGGAAAAAAATATAATCCGAGCAAGTAAAAAATATCTGGCAGAAATGATAAAATCCTAATTATCCTAAGAAGTTCCCAGTTGGATGCGAAGCAACGTTGCAGATGGAATAAAACAGTGTTGCACACACCAGATAACGGAGACTTGCCCACTGGTAAAATTCTCTGGTCCATCATTTAGGTGTATGAACTGAGGACTGAATTCTCTGTAACAATGATATTAGTTTCACATAAGTCCACCATGGCTTAAATGCACTAGTAGGTCCGCCTTGTATTAAATTGGCAATGACAAAACTCACCAGCAGTACCCTATCAAGGGTCCAAAAGTCTAAGACCACTAGTCAGTATACTTCTGTCTAAATGTAATTCTTTTTTGCGACAATATCAGTGTAAGAATTTAGTGAAAATTTGTATCTTTAAAATCAATTTCAAAATAGTTTGTTATTTGGTATGTGCCTTTGTTAATTTACCGACAGCATGCACTTGAACTGGCATGGACTCCATAAATTGTGTCAGCACCTGATAACTCATGTAATCTCATGAGTCTTGATCTGCGATTATTCATTATTAATACTATTCCATAGTTTACGCAACTTTAGTTTTGTCTGAAAATTAATCTTTTCCAATAGTTTGCTGACACCTGGAAATAATGACATACCACCAGGTATTGTGCTACTGCTGCCTTTAGTAGAATTGCGCTATTGTTACCAGGCTGTGGTAAAAGAGTGTAGCACAGTCTTTTCCACACAAGGTTACTATTAGGTACATTACAACAAAATACAACAAGCAGATCTTCTTGGTGACTATCAAATAGCATTTTTGCTTAAAATGCCCATCCCAACTAGTGATTTCACAAAATGCCCAAAAGTGTTCAAGGTGGTTGATGTCAGGTAATTGTTAAGGAAAGTCCATGACTGGTTCTCTTTCATCATTGAGTTGTCCACACACAAGGTGTGTTTGGGGTCATTATTGTGATGCACGTCTAATCCTTCTCCACAATGATACAAACAAGGGGGTATAGTATGTCTCTAAAGAATGGAGTGGCACATTTTTAAATATCACAATTTAAAAAGACAGTTAAAGTGTCTGCACACAGGGGATTTTCTACCTGAAAGTTATTACTCTAGCTGCACCATGACATTTTTATGACTCCAGGATTTGCAGAGAATTGTCCACTTGGACTCAGAAGAGAACTGATAAGGCTTTGGTTGTCAAAGGACAAGGTCACTGTGACCCAGTGTAAGATTAATTTACATAAACTATGACAGAAAAAAATGTTTGTTAATGACATTTTTAAAACTTTGAACTCAAAGACAAACTGAGTAGGTTTCGATGGACAAAGGTCAAGGTCCCTGTGATCTCATATCTTTCATCATCATTCTCATGAATGTAATGCAAATCATTATTACACGGCTCTTCTTAATGCTGTAGAATGCTCCATTCACTTGAATGAGCCTTCCCAATGTTCAGCAGTCAGTTATTGTCATGTAAGTGACCTCTGCTAAGCATATTTGACCATCGTCAAGAAAAGTGGTCATTTTTCCTCTTAGCACTCTGCACTCTTGAATCTTTGCTCTGCAAGTAGTCTGGTCACTTATCACCCCAGCGTATTCGGTCCCTACCACCAAACCAAACCACCATCAAGAAAAGAAAAAGAGAGGAAAGCAGTCAAGAGGGAGAAGCGAAATGGCGTCGGTTTGGCGAACTATAATTCTCTGCTGAAAAATACTATGAACACTAACAAATAAATAGTAAAAAGACACACTGTGTGAAGTTTTTTTTTGTGTTGGCAAGTAGCCATATAAGTGGGATAATGTATATAACGGCGGTCATTATCGTAAAAATAATTATTGCCCTGACAGTACGAACCAGACCCCGACGTGAAGATAATGTACAGAACTGCCGTTTCATACATTATCCCTTACATAATGACTGCCATTCTATACATTATCCCTTACATAATGTATGGAGAGTTTCAACAAATGTGGAAAAAATGTCCTCTCGCTGTTCAGTGACCAATTAAAGTATATGTTCTGTGTATTTCCTGGCTTCTTTGAGTATTTACCTTGTGTTCTGGCTTTGCAGAGGTTTCACCTTCTACAAGATGGGAAACCTGGATAACCGGATAGCCAATGCTGACCAGCTACTGACACAGGATGTGGAGAAATTCTGCAACAGTGTGGTTGACCTTTACTCCAACCTCAGCAAGGTACCAAACTTATTGATGGTGTTGGCTATATTTTATTTGTGTTTATGTATGTGTATATGTGTGTACAATTGGCATATAGAATTGGCAGTTCATATATATGGTCACTGGTTTTACAATGCACTGGTGAAAACTGTGAGTGCATGGTGAAGCAAAAAAAAGTGCTGGTGGAGCCCAGCCCTGGATCAGTGATGACTGGTATTCCTCCCCTTCTTGACGATCTCAGTTTAAAAGTGCTCTTCATTGAAAGACATATCCTGGGATCTTGTGACATAATTGATATTAAAAAGCAATGTATACCAAACTGAGTTTAAACAATTCCATCCTAAATAATTGTATTATCTTCATTACTTTTTTCTTCTTTTTCTGTCCTGCAGCCTCTCTTAGATATTGGTCTCTACCTCTTCAAGCTGACAAGTGCCATCGGGGCTCAGGTAAGCAAATTCAGGGCTAAGTTAAGACATAAACAATCAAACAAAAATAGGATTGGATTTGTGTGGGTATGTTTTCTCAAAGGCTTGTACATATTCTCATAGTCGCACTATTAATAACTGCCACATTCTTGATTGAAAGCCTTTCATTTTCCTTTTTAAAGAAAAAAGAAATCAAGAATGTGTCCTCTCTGACTCACTTTTTGTCTCCCACTGTTATCTTCTGTGTTTCCTGCGTGTATCTCACTCATTGACTATGGAGCCATGCTTGTCCAAATGCACTGATTTAATTGCCTGAGTAGCATAATGGGATTTAATTGACAAAGCATACCATTTGCAGACCTGCCAACATGTACGAATTTTTCATACGTCAGCGGCAGCTGTCTGTTCCTATGATAAACACTGATTGTTAAAGTGAAGATGCTGTAGGCTATTTAGTGTTTTTAACAGTTTAATCACTTGAAACAAGGTTGCAGATAATATTGATGGGGAAATAGTGATAAAAGTAAGAAGTGTGTGAGAGAGAGAGAGAGAGTAGAGCACGTTGAGGGGATGACTAGAGAATAGTGTGTGTGTGTGTGTGTGTGTGTGTGTGTGTGTGTAAGCCACATGGGAAGCTGCAGAAACTGACAGCAAAGCACCGTCTGAGAGAAAACTGTAGGGCAATAATGGCTGTTTAACTACCAATTTATTTTACTTGATCTTTTTCTGTGTTGACAGAGAGATTCCATGTAGCAGAAAATGACGTATTATCATGTTGTGTGTCCTGAAGCTGTCTTTCTTGTAGAGAGGAGCAGAATATTGCTGTTCCATGACATTAGACATCATGCAACTGCATCATAAAGCCTACATGAACTGCACGGTGTTCAGGGATGAATAGTCTCTATCATTATTGTACTATTTTACATTACATTTACATTCATTGTTAGTAATGTAGCAGTGTAGTTTTCATGACAGTGTCCCTGCTATCACATGTTGGTAAAATAAAACATTTACATAACAAAATCAACTACAGGCTTCCCAAATGCTGCACTCAATTAAACATGATGAGTTGAGCATGTGGCCCCACTTTTAAGTCTCTCTCTTTTTTTCAAACCCTTATTGCAGATGGATAGACCTAAGTCTATGTGTAAAAACACTCAAAGTTGAGTCCTGGATTTTGTATTATTCAAAATGTTGATGCCAATATTTTTTTTTACTGCAAATGAATATCGGCTCCAAATAAGGGTTATCTACTAATAATTGGTATCGGCCCAGAAAAAAACATATCGATCTATCTGGACTGAAAAGTTAAAATTAAGATGTTGAGTCTACCTGATGGTGTTGTTAACCGCTCATTGTGTGCGTTGCAAATAGTAGGATAACCGCAACATTTCCCCAAATGCATTACTGCTGTAGACAAAACTGTAGGCTTGCGTGCCATGGTGGCAGAACCGCCTCAAAAAAAGGCTTGGAAACCACAAAGATTTCTTGACCGCTATCGGGGAGAAGACAAGACAGATATTGACATCAGTCACAAGGGGGCAACCGGTAACGAGCACAGTCCCACACCCAAATACTCCCCAGCCCCCAAAACATAATGATATTGAAAATAAAAAGATGATAAGAAAAAACATTTCATAGTGTCAGTAGGCTAGCCTATCACACCCGCCATCTTTCCCACTAGTAGCAGTTAGAAAAGTGGTAAAATGTCTAGAAATCTAGAAGGTTTTAAACCGGCTAGGTGCTGATTAAATCAAAGGTTCCATATCATAAAAAACACATTTTCTCTGGTCTCTACATATATAAGCTGAGCTCCCTGAGCCTGCCAACTCCCAGAATGAAGAAGACAAGCGATTCCTGCATGGTCTCTGCAGCCCACCCACTGCTAACACAGCACTCCTACAGGCTGTTCAGAATCTGCCCCTTTCATTACGTAACGAAAGGAATCATTATCATATGCTGACCTCCTCTGCGTGGTGATAGGAGATATCTGAGAGGGGGGCGTTCATCCCTGAGGTGAAGTTCGGTGTGTCCAGCAGTGAGACAGCAGTGTTTCACAATGTTGTCGCTCAAAGCTAGACACGCAGATAGCTCTGTTGTTGGTTGTAAAAATCAACATAAGTGCCTATATTCTGTCCCAGCTACAGAACAACAGAAGATACAGTGGTTGCGTTTCATATATATATATTTTTTATAATTTTATTTTTATCAGGGACAAAAATACAAAATCATTTCAGCACCATTACATACACACCAAGCAAGACAAAAAAATATGTAATTACAAAAATATATGCTCTCTGTGCTATTACTCTCCCTTTCATTTTATTGTATTTTACAATGTGTAAAAAAAGAACATTTGAACAATGGATGTCAGGCTTCCTCATTTTCTCATCAAGATCTACTGCCAGTAATTTTCAGTTGTCCTGATAGTTAAATAGTCTGGTACTTCAAGACATGTAATTGAGGTAATTAGAGTAGTTCAGGTCTCCGTGATCTCATGTATCTGATCCAGGTTGACCACCATCTCTTAAATTTCTCTGATTGTAGTTTTGAAGCGAATGTCAGTCTCTCCATGATGTAGATTTCCTACACAGTTCCTTGCCAATCCTCCAGTGTTGATGCGTTAGGTTGTATCCACTTCCTTGTTATAGCTTTCTTCGCTCCAATCAGTAATATCTTCATTAGATATTTGTCTGCTACTGATTGGGTATGGAATACCATGATACCAAAATACATTGAGCTGATATCAAATTGTATTGTAATTTGAAATATGTATTCCAGACAGTCATGAATATCATGCCAGTAAGACATAAGTTTCGGACATTCCCAAAATAGGTGATAATGGTTGGCCTTATCTGAACCACACATCCTCCAACAATTTGTTCCACTGCCTTGATGTCTCTTCTGAGCAGTTGTTGTTGTCAAAATTGTATTTAATCTGTGCCTTACTTGGAGATATCTGAAAAAATCCTGCTTCTCTAAACCATATTCCCTTTTGAGATTGTCAAAACTCTTCACCGACCCATTATGTATGAAGCAGCAGTACGCTGTAAGGCCCCTCTCCATCCATATTTTAAATCTACTGTCTATCCTGTTTGGAATAAAGTCCGTGTCATATGGACACCAACGTAATATGTTTTCTGCACCCTTTTAAATTGTATTTCCTAACTACTTTGTGCCAGATTTTAAGTGTTGTTTTTATCCAGGGGTTATTCTTATTTGTAAGACTGTCTGAAATGTTTTTGTCTGCCATGGCTGCCTGTATAGGTGGACCCACAGATCCTTCCCCTTCTATTTCCTTCCACCCGGCCCTGAGCTGCGGGTCACACAGATACCCCAAGGTTCTTATCTGAGCTGCATAGTAGTAATCTTTTAAATCTGGCAATGCCCTTCCTCCTTTGTCTTTTGAAAGTTGCATTACTTTAAATTTTATCCTGGGTTTTTTACCCTTCCAGATATATCTAGAAATTAATTTATGCCACTCCATGAACTGAAGTCCACCTTACTGAATCGAACGCCTTCTCGGCATCCAATCTCTTTAACATAGCTTGTGTCTTATTCTGCTGGATATGCCATATAATATGTAATGTCCTCCTCAAGCTATCTTGGGTCTGTCTCCCATGGATAAATCCAGTCCAAATGGATAAGAGATGGCAAAAGTCTTTCAACTCTCCTAGCTAGTAATGACATATGAATTTTAAAATCAAGATTTAACACTGAGATGGGTTGAAATTGTTCACAATCTAATGAGTCTTTTCCTTCCTTTGGTATCACTGAAATTATAGCTTGCCTCCATGAGGGGGGAATTTCTCCCTTTTTGTAAGCTCCATTTTATATCTGGCACAGTTTTGGAACTAACTGTTCCTTGAAAGACTTGTGCCATTCGGCTGTGAAGCCGTCTGAACCTGGACTTTTATGTGGTTTGAGTCTTGATATTGCTGTATTTACTTCTATTTAAGTGATATCCGCAATCAGAGCTTTATTTTGTTCTTGTGTGATTATGGGAAGATTCAGAGATTCGAGAAAACTCCTCATCTCGTCTTTGTTGTCTAGCTTTTGTTGTGAATATAATTCCTTATAATAATTTTCAAAGATTTGTTGAATTTGGTCTACTCTATGGTGTATTTGCTTAGTATGAGGGCATCTTATCTTATTAATAGTTGCGTCTGCCTGTTGTTTCCTCAGATGAGATATTCTCGGAAGAGGTAAAGAAGAAACTGGTATTTCTAAAACTGGGGCACTATGAGGCAGGAAGCAAGGCAAACTGCTGTCATATAAACTATCTCTTTTTGTAGTTTTTAATGGATAGTTCATTTGTCCCCGGTCTAACTTCATGATCTTTTTGTAATTCTCTGAGTTTGGTGTATAAAAAGTTAAGCCTCTCCTGTCTTTGTTTTTTTAGTGATGAGGAGATGGAAATTACTTTCCCCCTCTGGACTGCTTTAAATGCATCCCACACCACAGGAGGAGACACTTCTCCATTGATATTTTCTTTAAAATAGGTATCTATTGCCTTTTCTAACTCTCCTTTTACTTGAGGATTGTTCAATAAACTTGAGTTCAATTTCCATAATGTAGATTTTTGATTGCCACCAAAATTAAGTGTTGTTTATTATTATTGGTGCATGGTCAGACATATCAATTGTTCCAATATCACATGACTGAATTTTAAATTGTTCTCTCTTAAATGCAAAAAAATAGTCAATCCTTGAGTAAGTAGACTGAGGGTCAGAGAAATAAGTGTAGTCACGGCCTGTCGGATTAAATTCCCTCCAAACATCTACTATACCGATTTCTTTCATTATAGAGTTTATCTTATTAATCGTGGATTTACTATGTCCTAAATTAGAGGTAGAAGCTTCCGTTTTTGATAATCTGATATTCATATCTCCTCCACATATGAGCACACCCTGAGCATCAGCAGACATCATATCAAATATTTTTTCATAAAAGGCCCAATCACTCCCCGGAGGCGTATATATGCTAAAGAAAGAAAGAGTGAAGCCTCCTCTTCTCAGTTTTGCGTGTTCAATTTCTGATAAATGTGTTTCCTGGAGGAACGCTACCTGGGCACCCTCCCTTTTCTGTTTGGAAAGTATCTTGCCTCTTAATAGGATTAAGGATTCCATTTACATTGAAGGAGACCACTTTTAAAGTATTACTTGCCAGTACCATTATTAAGAATTGTTTCCCAGTTTTTAGATGGAGTTTGTGTGACATCTCTGCTCTGAACTGCAGAAAACATATGAACAAAACAACAACCAATGAGCTTTGAAACTTTTATTAACTGAAAATATTGTTTAGGGTTTCCAAAAGTGGGGTTAAAAGAAAAACCCTTCATGAGGTGTTTAAGTGCGGCTTTAGAGGGGGAAAGTCTCTCTTCTGCGAGAGGGCACTCTTTTGTGATGGATTCAGCAAGAATCTTATCCATAATACCAAAAGGAAAGTATGCCCCCCGACATATTGATCACCCTTTCAGTAGAATCTACCCTCTCCCACCTGTATACTTCAGTTTGTGATAATAGTAGTGTCTTCAAAGCAGTAAGCTATCTATTTTGATGTTTTAGGTTTATGTTTCGAACATTCTTCTCATGGAGGAGAGGTTTTACATCATCTTTAAGAGTCTGCACTCACTCATTATACAACATTGTAAGTGAGGGGCTCCAGAAACAGCTGAGCAATGCCCAACGATTAATTCAAAGATGTCCAAAATCCAAATCTGTAATCAAAGTCCTTTTAAACAATACTTGCGTGGACATGCTCTACTCAGTCGTGTCCTGAGCTCTCTGCTCCGGATCCCAGCTGAATCTCTGCAGCTTGTCTTTGAACCTTGACCCTCGGCGTGTGTGAGTCTGTGTTCATCCTCGTCTGCCGCTCACCGACCATGACAACCCCCGGATCTGGTCCAGCAGCGTCTCGGGTGGTTTAAGCACTGTGACCTGCAGCCCCTTCTCTGCCATTTCCTTCGTTGCTTCCTCTGCTGTGTTGTAGGTGCGTGTCCCATCCACGTAAAAAAAAACCCGGGCCGGGCAGGGTGTCTGAAAGCGGATTCCCTTTTCCTTCAGAACCCTCTTTGCTTCCATGTACTGCTGCCTTTTCTTCAACACACTCGGTGTGTAGTCATTGTCCAGGTTGATTTGTATATTTTTCCACATAAAGCCCCTTTTCTGCCACGCTGATCATAAGATCTCCTCTTTCGTCTTGTAGCTCAGAAACTTAATGATGATGGATCTCGGGAGTGCTCCTTCTTTAGTTGCAGGTACAAGTGCCCGGTGCGCCCGTTCAATCTGGAGATCCACATCTTCCGCTAGAGACAAGCCATGTTTCAACAGCTTTTCGACAAACTCTATCATTGATGAAGACTCGTTCTCTGACCCCTCTGGAATGGAATAGGTTCTAATTTCATCTGGATCTTCCCTCCTGGTCCTCCTGTCTTTCTTCCAGGCGGGCTTGAAGTTTAATCAGCTCCACCGTCACTTCTTCTATCGACTGTATTCTCTCCTCCGTGTTTGAAACATGCTCCTCTACTTCGTCAAGTCTTTTTTTGGTTTTGCTAATCTCCTCTTTGATTTCCACGAGTTGTTGCTTATTGTCTTGTCAGAAATCTTTTATCTCAGCAAGAATGATATCCAAGCTAGCCTCCATGTTAGCTTTACCCTCCTCTCCGCTATCATTAGCTGGTGAGCTAACGTTACAGCTAGCTAGGGAAGACTCCGGGCTCGGGTTTCCGTGTGTTTCGGCGTTCTGTGCAGTTTTCTTGAATCTGACTTTGCTCTGCCTATCTCACAATGAGATCTTGCCCTTATACATGTTTTCTATCGAGTTAGTCAAGATCATGGGCACTTAAATCCTAGTAGTCGGAGGACTACTTAAGCTGCCATCTTAGTGGCTGCTAAACCGGAAGCCCGTGTTTCATATTTTAAGACAACATGCCGGCTACGGTTCGTGTTAGCTTGTGTGTGTGTGCTAATCGCTTCACATCGGACTGCTTCAGTAACAAGGGTCAGTACAAAGCTGGCTTTGCCTCGACACTGACCCTCGTAAAAGGATCAATCAAAACCATACCGGATCCAGCAACTGCACCCGAGCCACTGAAAAGTGTCGCCGCGGTTTAATAGTATTTATAGTTGCCTACGAGTATGGTGAAGTCAGTTGGAAATCAACTTTGGTCCGCTATGCAGCGGAGTTTGAAGCGAGTTTAATGTCAATGATATTACGATGTAGCTTGGTTGTCACAGTAAAAAGTCTGGAAACATGTGCAGACCGGAGACAGAGACGATGCTAACGGTGTCCATGAGTTTGGAGACTGAGTTGGAGACAAACACAGCTTTCGCTAGCTCTTAGCCATTAGCTTCATGGTAGTAAATGTAACAACACATACGAACAGACGAACATTATTCAGGCACACTAACCATTCTGAAACGTCCTGCTGCAGCCACAGAGTCTGTACTTCTTCAGGAGCCTCTACTTCTGGGTCTGATTCTGGGTCAAACTGGTATGGTTGAATGAAAAAATCTCAGTGTGCCATAGGGAGTGATACATATATACATTTACTGTAAACATTAGCGCATGCTACTGCTAACGCAAGGGGCATCCTCTCCCTGAGAGTGAAGTAGCAGGCAGGGCTCTCCTAGTAGGCATTGACAGATGGAGTTCATTAGCATTTAAAGGTGTAGGCACAGAAACAGACTGCTCTGAGTAGAGCCCTGGAGAGCGACTTTTGGACAGCTAAAATTCAGGGCCACGGATGGGTTTGGGGCAATGCATATTGAATACAGAACTGTTGGACCTCTGACAGCTGTGTGAAAGTGATGAAAAACAGTATAATATGGGACCTTTAAGATAAGTACAAAGAATAATTACAGAACAGGATTTAGGTTTCATTTGGGCTATTTTTGATTTTTTTTTTTTTATCCTAATTGAATTTATGGAAACTAAAAATGACCATGACATCATAACAGGGAGTCCAGCTGTGACAAGTGATTGTAGCTCAAGTTAATGATGCAAAGCATAGGCCTATTCACTAAGCCAGTGTGATGGCAACTGACACAATAGACATTTAATACAATAACACCCTTTTAAAAGTCTGAAATGATCTGACCCATGTTATTTATTAGCTTATAATCATGTCTCTGCCAGACTTTAATCTTGTGCTTTTGTAGTAGTTGCTTTAGGCCCATTTAAAGTTGGTGCTTTGAGAGTAAATTATTACATAGACTACTTAATTTCCCTTCAGTAATCAGAAGAAGGCTATGTGTTAACCTCGTCTGAATCACAAGTTCAACACAGAGGTACTATTTATTAGCTCACTCCGCTTCCCATTAGTTGGACTAACAAAAATATATCAGCTCAAAATATTGGATAGGATATATAAGGTAACATTTGTGTAGTTTCACTCATAAAATTTCTTCAAGGTTGGAAGGTCTGCATTTGTCTGTGAATGTCCTGTGCTCTAAAGCCACTGTCATCAATCACTCTCTTTTAGTTATGGGAACATGTTTCATAAGGGTTAACTATGTTAATATTTGATAATGTTTTATCTGCTCCTTTATAAGTTTTTGAGGAGTGTATATTGAGAACAAATGCACAGAGCTAACACTGAACAAATTTGAACGCTACTCAAGTCTGCAATTCAGCCTTAGAGACAGTTTTCAGACAGTATTGCTGAACAAATAATTGCTGCATGCAGCAATTGTCCATTTACATTTGAGCAACGATAGGGATCACCAGCATATAATGATCAAAGCCACTCATTTTCGCTTAGGGCAATCTGATGGTTGATAAGTTCAGCCCTGGTGCAACAGTGGTATAGTGCTTATGTCATATGTTGTACTAGAGATGAGTGTTGTTCGCACAGTCCCACCTGTTTTTCATGGATTTCATTCTCTGCCCAGTTAAAGTTCCTGCAATAGGTTTTTAATACAAACTCCATGTTTCTAATATATGTTTCATATTAAAAGCCCTCCAGCTTTTCAATGGACATTTCTTAATAAGGCTTTTATTGTGAAACATTTTAGGAAATGCAGTGTTTCCCCCTTGGATTGAGTTGTTTTAAAGTCCTCAGACAATTCAAACATGCAGGGCAACATAAGCTTTGGAGGGGACAACTACAAGACATTTTCTCAAGACACCAACAGCAATGTTGTTACTCTGCTAACAAATGATTCCAAACATACAACTGGTCATTGTAGCCAATAAATGGATAAAGTTACATTTTTGTGTTTTTCCAGTCTACTGACTGCTCAAAGCACTTTACAGCACTTGTTACATTCACGCACACATTCATACATTGATGGCAGAGGCTTCCATGCAAGGTGCGAGCCTGCTAATTGGGAACAATTTTGGGTTCAGTATCTTGCTCAAACATGCTTCGACATGCAGCCGGGGGGCTGGGGATTTGAAGCAGCAGCCTCCCGTTTACAGGACAGCAATCAATATTTGAGTCATTTGATAACAGACCTTTCCTCTAGAAGGTTTTGTCCATGTGTTCAGCAGCAAACTTCAGTTGGGCTTTAAGTCACCGCATCTGGAGCAAGAACTTCTTTCTTACACAGCAAGCTCTTAGCTCAAGGCTATCACAGAAAATTGAGAACTGTAGAAATTACTGGAACTTAAGACTGCCATTATACACTTTTTGTAGTGTCACCTAGCGGTGGAATGGTTCATCAAAAAAATCTGTCCTGTTCGGTACGCTTGTCACAGTTGGGGGCGTGTGTGTACCGTTCGGTTTATGACGCACAAGCCTTGTGCCAGTAACCCAGTGAAGTTTTTTTTTTTTTTCCATTTGGTACACCGTACAATACATAATTAAAAAGAACAGTAAAAGAAAAATAGAGATAAAAGAAAATGGACAGAGTAGGACAATGTGGACAATTAAGTGGGTATGCTATTCTGAAAAGGTGAGTTTTTAGTCTTGATTTGAAGACGGGAGAGAGTCAAGGTTCCTGATGTCCGGTGGCAGTGAGTTCCAGAGTAGGGGGGCAGTGCAGCTGAAAGCCCTGCTCCCCATGGTGACAAGGCGGGCGGGAGGGACAGAGAGGTGGACAGAGGAGGCAGATCTGAGGGAATGGGAAGGGGTGGCAATGTGGAGGAGTTAGGACAGGAAAGGAGAGGAAAGGTTATGGAGGGCCTTGAATGTAAACAGGAGGATTGTGAAGTCTATACAGAGTTTGACTGTGAGCCAGTGGAGTTGCTGCATAACAGGGGTAATGTGAATGCAGGGGGTTCTGGTGATGATCCAAGCTGCAGAGTTTAAACAGCCAATTGGTAAGAAGTTAGACAGGGCAAAAGCCATAAGTAAAGCAATAGGGGTGTTTATAGCGAAAGATATGCAGCCTTATGCTGTGGTGGAGGATGCAGGATTTCAGCATATGATAAAAGCACTTGAGCCACGGTATAATATTCCATTCCGCTGTCACTTCATCAACACAGTAATTCCTGAACTTTATGAAGGGACACGACAACGAATTGCCGAAGAATTGTCCGACACAGCTTACGTGGCTCTTACTGCAGATGGATGGACCTCCAGGGCCACTGAAAGTTTTCTAACTATGACTGCTAATTACATTAATTTGGAGTGGGAGATGAAAAGCTCCGTTTTGCAGACCCACCCACTTTATGAAAGCCACACAAGTGAGCATCTTTCTGAAGCACTGACACAAGCAGTGACAGAATGGAAACTGGAAATAGCCAACAGCACAATCCCTGTTATTACCGACAATGCAGGAAATATTGTGAATGCAGTCAATGCAACAGCTGGATTGTGATCACAGATAGGGTGCTTTGCACATACTATTAACCTTGCAGCCAATCTCATTAAATGAAGTTTCAATACTCCTTGGGAAGATAAGGAAAGTGGTCAGTTTTTTTTCACAGGAGCACAACAGCTGCCCAAGTCCTGAAAACTAGGCAGGAGATGCCTATGACATGATGGAGCGTTATGTAGAACAGCAGGCTGCCATCTATTCTGCCCTAACGGCCAAGGATGTCAAGAAAAATGTCAAGGACATTGCCATCTTGACTGACAGTGAGGCCAAACTGGCAGACGACCTCATTAAGATTGACAAAACTCTGAAGAAGGTGACCACCCTCACGAGCACAGAAACATCACCCTCAGTGTCAATGATCGTCCCTCTGCAAAAGATGATAATAAAATCCATGAAACTAAGTGATGAGGACAGTTCCACCATCAAAGATGCTAGGACAGCCATCACCAAAGACCTGCAAGACAGGTACAGAGACTTTGATCTTCAGAACTGTCTTCACAGAGCCACAGCACTGGATCCAAGGTTCAAGTCCCTGCCTTAACTGGACGAAGTGTCTCGTCAGGAAATCTTCAGTGATATTATCACAGACATTATGGAAAATGAAGAGCAGGTATTGTGATTTCATTGTGTATATAACTAAATGTAATGTAATTTATCATCAGTTATCATAATCATATTGATGTATATTTTTTTTCTTAATTAAATCAAGCATATTTGTGCCTTACAAATACATTTTTCCCGCTGCCCACTAAGGAATCATTTCAGTTTCTTTGCTGCCATGAAAGCTTCTTGTTGTTATTAATATTGTCAAAACTACTGTGCTATTACTATGTTTATACAGGTCAACCCAGTGAAGCCCAGGTGGCCAGTTCATCCTCAGCAGCAGGGCCAGGAGCATCAGATTCATCACCTCTCCAGATAAAATCTGCCATGGCAGAGTTGTTTGGAGAGTTCTTTACTACAGAGGAAACAACCACCAAGCATTTGTCTGGCATCGCTCAGGAAGAAGTTACCTCCTACAAGGCCACAGGCTGCATTCCTGTGGAAGCAGATCCACTTGCATGGTGGAAAAGAAACAAACATAAATTGCCAAGTTGGCACGACATTACCTCACTGTTCAAAGTACATTTGTACCAAGTGAGAGTTTTCTCAGCAGCAGAGAACACTGTTACTGCAAGTAGATCTCGTCTTGCAGCAGAAAATGTGGACCAACTGATCGTCTTGCAAAAGAACTTGACAATAGAATGAACAGAGGAGTGTTGTTTTGAAACAGTGCAGTGAGAGTTAGTTTATGTTGCATTTTATTTTGATTGCTAGCTAATATGTTTTTATTTATTTTGAATAACTCTGTGAATCTTTAACTTATGCAAAAAAAAATCCAGCCATATTTACTCGATTGTATTTCAGATACTGCACTTAAATTGCACTTAAAGTGGAAAAACTAATGTTTCCATTAAGAACTGACAGTCAGGGAATGGTAATATTGTTGACATCGTTTTTTTGTGTTCATTTTAAAGAAAGGAAAGCCTTGTGCTGGCTGAGTTTATTCTTCACTTTATGTTGATGCCCTTTGCCTGTAATGTAGCCATAGAATTAGGAAAGTTAAATTATTTTGTTTGCACTAATTCAAGAGTCAGACCTTTAAGAGCCAATTTCTTTTTTTTACTTTATGGAATACAATGTTTGTCAGAGATAAATGTATGCTATTTCAGTCAGTTCAGTGATTGCTGTTGTATTTTAGTGATTTAGTGCATTTGATTGCAGAGGAAGACAAACAATTGTTAATCTTTTTGCCAAATAAATATATAAACATGTAAATGCAGCAATGTCTTTCATCCTGCTGTTTCAAAATCTCACTTCACTTTAAGATTGTTACAATGATGTGCTTAATCCCTGATCAAGCTGCACATTATTTCAGTTTTTGCATGATTGCATGACATGTCCTTAAGACTATCTGATAAAAAAAAAAATATATAATTATTAGGGTATATACAGTATCTAACAACCGAACCAAACCGAAAACCGTGACCCCAAAACCAAATCACAGATTTTGTGAACCGTTCCACCCCTAGTGTCACCACAATTTTTGTATTGTTACAATTATCAAACTGACCTGTCACACCTTGCTGACAATTAGGGGTATTCCCCATCCGGGATACTATTTCTAAATAGAAATTTGATATGTGAAAACATTGTTTATTTAAGTTTTGTTATGAAGTGCAACTATTGTGTGAGAGCTGTCACTGGCTTTTATATCCAGGGTTGAATTTAAACAGTCTTAAAGTGCAGATGGGGAAGGTGTGCTGGTTGATTCTAACAGAGACAGCAGAGTGTGTTATGGAGACAGCGCTGTTTGCAGTGTGCTCTGTGCAGCGCACATTGTGTAGCGGCTGGCTGTCGTAATGGTTGGACAGTGCTGATGACATATTGGGCCGACTTTGACTTTCCATTTCAGCTTTTATCTTTCACAACTGAAAGGTGTTTATGGAATAGTTATGGCTCACTACAGGCACAAGAATAGGTGTGGCATGAATTAACTAGGTAGCATTACCAGAATTTAGCTTAACTGAATATGAACTGAATGCATTGTGCTGATGGCGCACTTAAATCTAATTCGGCTCTTACAAATCCAGACCTGTGCGCTCTCCAGTGTTGACTTGCAGACTGTGTGCTGAAATAATTTTTCTTCAGTACCTATTTATGCGCCTACATGCATATGAGAGTTGAGCCTTATTTTTCTGTCAGAACCCTAACCCAATCGAGTCAAGATTTTTAAGCGACCCTGACCATTTTCGTCTGCTTATTCGAGGCCAGTCAGCTGCCTGAGCAGGGACACCCAGACTTCCCTCTCCCCGGACACTTCCTCCAGCTCTTGTGGGAGGATCCCAAGGTGTTCCCAGGCCAGCTTGGCGACATAGTCACTCCAGCGTGTGCTGGATCTTCCTCGGGGTCTCCTCCCGGCGGGACATGCCAGGAGGCAGGGAGGCGTCCCGGGGGCATCCGAAACAGATGCCCGAGCCACCTCAGCTGGCTCCTCTCGATGTGGAGGAGCAGCGGCTCTACTCCAAGCTCCTCCCGGGTGACAGAGCTCCTCACGCCATCTCTAAGGGAGCGCCCCGCCACCTTGCGGAGGAAACTCTTTTCAGCCGCTTGTATCCAGGATCTTATTCTTTCGGTCATGACCCAGAGTTCATGACCATAGGTGAGGGTAGGAATGTAGATTGACTGGTAAATCGAGAGCGTCACCTTTCGACTCAGCTCTCTCTTCACCATGACAGGCTGATACAAAGACCGTATTACTACGGCCGCTACACTGATCCGCCTGTCAGTCTCACGCTCCATCCTTCCCTCACTCGTTAACAAGACCCCAAGATACTTAAACTCCGCCTGAGGCAGTAACTCTCCCCCACCCTGGAGGGAGCAAGCCACCTTTTTCTGGTCGAGAACCATGGCCTCAAACTTGGAGGATTCTCATCCCAGCTGCTTCACACTCGGCTGCAAACTGCCCCAGGACACGCTGGAGGTCCTGGCTCGAAGGAACCAACAAGACCACATCATCCGTGAAAAGCAGAGATGAAATCCTGTGGCTCCAGAACCAGACCCCCTCCGGCCCGTGGCTGTGCCTAGAAATATTGTCCATCAAAATAATGAACAGAACGGGTGACAAACGGCAGCCCTGCCGGAGTCCAACCTGCACCAGGAACAGGTCTAACTTACTGCCGGCAATGCGAACCAGGCTCCTGCTGTGGTCGCACAGGGACCGTACAGCCCTTAACAGAGCGCCTCCGACCCCGTACTCCCAGATCACCTCCCACAAAATGCCACGAGGGACACGGTCGAATGCTTTCTCCAAGTCCACAAAACACATGTGGACTGGTTGGGCAAACTCCCATGAACCCTCGAGCACCCTGCGGAGGGTATAGAGCTGGTCCAGTGTACCGCGGCCCGGACGAAAACCGCATTGTTCCCTCTAAATCAGAGGTTCGACTATCGGCCGAATTCTCCTCTCCAGTACCCCGGAATAGACTTTCCCAGGGAGGCTGAGGAGTGTGATCCCCTGATAGTTCGAACACACCCTCCGGTCCCCCTTTTTGAATAGGGGGACCACCACCCCGGTCTGCCAGTCCAGCGGCACTGTCCCTTACTGCCATGCAATGCTGCAGAGACGTGTCAATCAAGACAGCTTTACCAGTTTTTTCTTCGAGGACAACCGATAGTACTCGTCCATGGCCTCCCCGAACTTTTCCCAGACCCGAGTTTTTGCTTCCATGAATGCACGTGCTGCCGCTCGCTTTGCCTGCTGGTACCCGTCAGCTGCCTCAGGAGTCCCCTGGGCCAACCAGTCTTGATAGGACTCCTTCTTCAGCTTGACAGCATCCCTTCCTTCCGGAGTCCACCACCGGGTTCGGGGATTGCCGCCACCACAGGCAGCTCCGGACAGCCACGTGACAATAGAAGTGGAGAATATGGTCCATTCGGACTCAATGTCCCCAGCCTCCCTCGGGATCTCGTCCAAGCTCTCCCGGAGGTGGGGGTTAAAGACCTCCCTGACAGAGGATTCCACCAGACGTTCCCAGCAGACCCTCTCAATACGTTTGGGTCTGCCAGGTCTGTCCAGCTTCCTCCCCTGCCAGCGGATCCGACTCACCACCTGGTGGAGATCAGTTGACAGCTCAGCCCCTCTCTTCACCCAAGTGTCCAAGACATATGGCTAGAGGTCAGATGACACGACCACAAAATCGATCACTGACCTCCGGCTTAGGGCATCCTGGTGCCATGTGCACATATGGACACCCTTATGCTTGAACATGGTGTTCGTTATGGACAAACTGTGACTAGCACAGAAGTCCATTAACAAAACACCACTCTGGTTCAGACCGGGGAGGCCGTTCCTCCCAATCACACCCCTCCAGGTAACACTGTCACTGCCCATGTGAGCGTTGAAGTCCCCCAGTAGAACGGCGGAGTCCCCGGTTGGAGCACTCTCCAGCACCCCTCCCAGGGACTCCAAGAAGGCCAGGCACTCTGCACTGCTGTTCGGCCCATGAGCTGAGACAACAGTGAAAGACCTCAGTGAGAGACCTATCCCCCATACTCGAAGGCGCAGGGAAACGACCCTCTCATTCACTTGGGTAAACTCCAACACATGGCAGCTGAGCTGAGGAGCTATAAGCAAGCTCACACCAGCTCACCACCTCTTACCGCCGGCAACTCCAGAATAGAAGAGAGTCCAGCCTCTCTCAAGGAGTTCGGTTCCAGAGCCCAGACTGTGCGTGGAGGCGAGCCCGACTATCTTGAGCCGGTACCGCTCAACCTCCCGCACCAGCTCAGGCTCTTTCCCCCCCAGCGAGGTGACATTCCATGTCCCCATGGCTGGAGTCACCATACAGGGATTGGGTCGTCGGGGCCCCCACCCACGACCGCCACCCAAATCACACCCCACCTGCCCCTTCTGAACCCTCCGGCGAGTGGTGAGCTCACTGGAGGGCAGGCCCACGTTGCTCTTTCGGGCTGTGCCCGGCCGGGTCCTATGAGCAAAAACCTGGCCACCAGGCGCTCGCCTGCTCACTAATCATTGCTTTGGTCTGCTCTGTAATTATCCATGAAGTCAATATTTTCCTGTGTGGATTTGGTAGTTTTAAATATCACAGATGACAAGTTTTTGTGCATGTCCTCCATCCTTAGCTAGCCAAAACTACATGCATTTGACTGTCTGGAGATAACCAAATAACCTCTGTGTAGAACTTTTGGTGTAATCACACAAATGCAAACCTTAGCACTTAACAGGACATATAGCCACAGCACAAAGAGTAATTCAATCACTTAACAGTTTTAACTTATTTTTACACTGAACTATGATTATTTATTTTTAGGCCTATATTTTTAGTAAAACATAAATAAATAAATAAATAGATAAATGTTTTTGTTGTTGTTTCGTGTAATTAAAACAAAAAGGAGGTAGGGGAGGTATAAACTTGTAAACTCTATAAATTAGAAACTCTTCACTCATTACTGTCGTCAGGTTCCCCAATTATGACTGAGTTTACATCCTACATCTTGCCAAATACATGCTTTTACTTTTGTCCACTGTCTACTGTGTAACACCGGGAACACACATTATTGTGTCAAACCTTGTGCAAGATTTAGATACATTTTTTATGAGGAAAAAAAATGCACTGTTAAAATCTAATATGCACAAATGTCAACCTGTCATGCTTTTACTCCATTGGATGATTGCGTTTTCATGGAGTCACACGTGTGTGCAAGGAGGGAGGGGGAGACAGAGCAATAGCAGGGAAGCAGGGAAAGGAAATGCAGCTGAACAAATACACTGTGTTTTTAAGTAGCGTTAAAAGAAAATAAAAAATGAAATGCACTAGGTGGAGGTCGGTGTTGATTCTGTGGCGCACCACCACAAGTTATTCAATGTGTAGGAAACACTGGTAATTCAGAGGCCAGGTTGATACCCCAGTTCCTGTAGCCATTGCTGTGCTGTGAGTGTTGCCATGCAAAGGTGTTCTTGATCTGCAAGATTGTTTGGGTAGTTGATGATTGTATCATCAACATGTAGGGATGTATACCGTGGACCGGTACTTTTTGGTACTGGCTCCTAATTGGGTCGGTACCAGGTTACCATTAAGGTTCTGAACAAACGGTACTGTTATCTGTACTTTATTTTTTCAACTTTTACTTTTTATGATTTTAAACCAATTTTGACATGGGTTGTTGAATGTCTACCGTAATGACTATAAACTTAACAACAAACTCTGTGACTTGACTTCGCAGAAACGAAACCAGGTGCCGCTGCTTCGGCTCTGCAGTCTTTAACGTTAGCCGGGCTGCAAACTTTACTGGCTTTGTTACAGCAATCAAACACTCTGCACTCCTTAAGCTTCATCCTATGCACGCGCTCCAAGTGTTTGGTGATGTAGCTTACCCCGAATTTCCACTGGATACTGTCCACTGCATTACATCTTGTAAAGTCTATTTTTTAACTCAAATTACATGTTGTAGTATCAATAAGAGTATCGATAAGTATCGGTACCGATAAGGAGTATCGGTATCAGTATTGGTATCGATAAAATCCTAACAATGTCCATCCCTGTTAACATGGGAGCCAGGGTTTTCTCAGCAGAACATTGCATTGTGACAGCGATCAGTGTTATTCACGTCACCTGTTCTATTGTTGTATCTCATTAGTATAAATAGAGGCAAATGTATAATTTTTCTTCATTTTTTCAACAAGGTTTTTTATTTTTGTTCTCTAAAAGTAGCTGTAAAGAGAAATGTATTTTATACATATTTTGCCATGCTCTTTACCACAGATGCAACGCTCTGAGTGCTACGCAGTGACATTTTTTTTTTGTCCATCTCTCCTCCCCTAACTAGGGCCCAGCCATCATGATGGCCTACCTGTTGATCTCAGGCCTGTTCCTGACCAGACTGAGGAGGCCAATAGGCAAGATGACCGTCACTGAACAACGCTACGAGGGAGAGTACCGCTATGTCAACTCCCGCCTCATTACCAATAGGTTAACACGCCAACAACTGCTTAAACCCTATGATGTAAATCTCTAAAACTGTTTACAGGAACACTTCACACATTTCTTTCTTTCTCTTTAGTGAAGAGATTGCCTTCTATAATGGGAACCTGAGGGAAAAACAGACCATTCATGCCACATTCAAGAAACTGGTGGGTAACAGTTCATTTTTTTGTGTTCTCCTCCTCTCCTCCACAACTTCAGTAACTTTTGCATATAACATCTAACTAAGATGCAAGTGACTCAGCGGGACCTGTGTCCACAGCCCAGCGACGTGTTACTTGATCGGCATTCACGAAAGAACACCAAAATTGGCAAGTTCGCCACTGGCAGCCTGTTCTATTCACAGATGCGAGCAGGTTCACACTGAGCACATGGCATGACGGGCGTGAAAGAGTCTGGAGACAGTGTGGTGAATGTAATGCTGCCTGTAACATCATCCAGCATGACTAGTTTTAAGGTGATGATCTAGGGTCGGACAGACTGCCATGTCACTGCCAATGGTAACCTGACTGCCGTTTGTTACCATTATGATATCCTCAGAGCGATTGTTATGCTGGGTTAGGTGGTGCAGTAGGCCCTGAATTACTCCTGGTGCAGTTCACAGTCTCATGTGGCCAGAGTGTGTAGGCAGTAGGATTACGATGATGAATGATCGATGATAGCCAATAACTACTAATCTTTAACCATTGTAACATCACAATTTAAAAGGCTCCTCAACAGAGAGCAAAACTAAGTGGCATGTCCCCTCAGAGTTGCTGTAGGGCAAGAGTTGTTCTTGTTCGTATATGTGGGAAAAGGAAAAGTATATTGCTGCTCAGTACACTAATATTACATTGCCACACCCATTAATTTTCTTAGCAAACCAGTTCAGTTAGGCGAACCCTCAACATTTGGCTTAATTTATGCCAGCAGTGTTTCTTTTCCCATGGGCAGCAGTTTTTCTCAGTGATGCCATTTTTATGTACAGTTTTCTTAGCTATGCTTCCTTGGCTAGTCAGCCAATGTTGTTTTATGCATATGAGGCTGAAGAATGCTAAGTTACGGACCTGTGTTGTTGAGATGGCTATGCTGGTGAGCGTTAGCTCTTAAGCTTGCCATGCAACTGCTGCCTTACAACTGAGGGGACGCACTGCCTTAAACTCTTAAGCAACAATGTCATCTTCCAATACAATGTTTAACTGTAGACACTGTCATAGACCAATTCGGCAGACATAGCCTAACCCTTCTAGGCAGTTCCTGGAAGACAAAGGCATTGATGCCACTGACTGGCCCTCTCGTTCTGCTGAATTAAACTCCAATCGAGCACCTATGGGACATTATGTATTGGTGAATCTGAAACTGCCAAACACAGCCAGAGACTGTAGGAGCTCACTGATGCCTCGAATCCAGGTCTTGGAGAAAATCCCCAAGGACGTCATCTGCCGAGTGAGCAGGAGTGCAAACAGACATGTGGGGGCCATACACACTCTGAGACACATTATGAGTTGCCTTGATGAAGTTCACAAAGGTGTGATTTACATTTTTCACTTTGACTTTTGGTGTGATTTAGCATCCAGCCATTAAAAGGGTTGATGCATGCATGAAAATCACTCACCTTTCAGCAAAATTCCCCATTTTGAAACCAAAATATGTGATCTACGTGAATCGTGTAGATCTGATGAGAAAATATTTTTCGGGGGTGGCGGGGTATGGACAGGACATGGAGGTATACCAGAAAATGAACTGCGAACGTGTGCGCACCTGAGGGGAGCTCTACAACTCATTTTCAATTACCAGGATGATGTTCAGGAAGATCAGTAAGCACGTTGGATTCGCTGTCAGAAAGACAACGAATTTGTCTTCAAAATAAGAGCTTTACATTATACCCCATTGGCGTTTAGAACTGGGTTCCGGGGGTTGAGACAGCCACAGAGACCGAAGAGACGCTAGCATCTCCTGGATCTCAGCAGCTGTCCAGTTGCTCATCTTGATGTCCGCAGGTGAAGTGATGGACTGACTGCTATGATCAGCTGTTTACTGGTTTTAAAACTCCCCGGCTGTGAGTCACACAACAGTGCACATCATCGACACCTCCGCCCATCCATGATTTAAATATGAAATATTCAAAATTTTCTTCCGGGGAGCATGTCCCCGGACCCCCCAAGAGGGGTCAAATTCTTCTCACCTTTTTCACCCCTGATGTGTTTTTATGCCTGGGTTGATGATTTTGGTTTCCATTGACTGTTGTTATGTCATTTTGTTCTTTTTTTAAAATTTATTTATTCATTTATTTTTAAAGTATTTTTTTGGCCTTTTCTGGCTTTATTGATAGTACAGCTGAGGAGTTGGACGGGAGGCAGGGTGAGGGACGGGGGGTGACGCGCAGCGGGGGGACCCGGGCCGGGAGTCGAGCCCGGGTCCGCTGCAGAGCCTCGGCACATGGGTCGCGTGCGCTACCGTCTGAGCTATGCGGCGCCCCGGTCATTTTGTTCTTAAAGGGATATTCCAGTGTCCAAGTTTAGTCCATGTTCTAACACACCTTGACACTGAGTCGACCCCCCGAGAGATAAAGTTTGTGAACCGCTAGCTTACGTAGTTTTAGCATCCTCAGAAACGACTGCACAACAACACTGCTGTAAATGGGTCCAAGTGTAAATCGCCATCAAAAAACCACAAATAATGCTCAGAACAGTACGTAACTTCAGCAACATTACAAACAGGGTCCCAGCACATATTTCAGGGCATCAAACATTTGATATCGTTGCCAGCTTTGTCGGAAAGGAAAAACAAAACTCACCTCTCCAGCTGCTGGCTCGTTGTGGGAAAGCCCTGTGAGTCGATTACCGAGTGCAGTCGAGTTCCGCAGCTCAGTGAATATCATTACTGCAGGACTCTAGTGCACTCGGTAATCGACTCGCAGGGCTTCCCCAAAATAAGGAGGCTTCTTGGGTGGTGAGTTTTGTTTATCTTTTCCAACAAAGCCGGCAATGATATCAAATGTTTGATGCCTTGAAATATGTCCTGGGACCCTGTTTCTAATTTTGCTGAAGTTTGGTGCTGTTCTGAGCATTATTTGTGGCCTTTTGATCGCGATTTATACTTGGATCCATGTACTGCAGTGTATTGTTTTTGTGCGGTCGTTTCTGAGGATGTTAAATCTACGTAAGCTAGCGGTCCACAAACTTTATTTCTCAAGGGGGGTCGTATTCGGTGTCAAGGTGTGTTAGAACATGGATTAAACTTACACCAGAATATCCCTTTAACAAATTACACAATGTACGTCAGTAAAGATTTTCAACTTGAATATTTCATTCATCAAGTTCGGATGTATGATTACAGCGTCCTCTTTATTTTTTTTTGGTTAAATGTATATGTCTGTATCTGTGTATGTATACACTGTATGCTCATAGTGACACTGCCATAGCCGTCTTTGCGTACAGTGTATCGGTACTTCTTAAATATAGTCTAAATTTGAGCATCAAAAATTTGATTATAATTTGAATATTCAAAATAATTATAAATTATCTTCGAATGGGATCATGGAGGGTGATTGACAGCATTCGTGCTTTCCCAACTTCAGAATATGAACATATTTTCCTTCTTCCAGGTGGACCACTTGCATAACTTCATATTCTTTCGTTTCTCCATGGGATTTGTGGACAGCATAATTGCCAAGTGTAAGTATTTGTATTCTTCACTTTAATTAACAAAATGTAGGTAATATCTCTATATTTTTTTGACTTGCTTTACCAAATCAAAGAAAAATAAATCTTATTAATTCATATTAAGCACATTATCACAACAGAACAAGAAGCAAACAAAAAACACATCCACTAGAAGGGCCCCAGAGAACACAGACATTCGCGAAGGACAGTAGTGCAGGATGTCTGAATATATGTCTGAAATTATGAAAACTATGTTATATGGTTGTATCCAGCCTCATAGTCTCAGTAATGTATTTATGATTCTAAACGAGGAGTTTTCCACATACCTTGCAATACCGTGCAGTGTATTTATCAAGATTTCATTTTTGGTGAGAGTTTAGTTGTTTCCCAGTGAATATTTCTGTTCTTTGATTTTCCTTGATAGCAGCTGCATTGATGAGTATGGATCGTTGGAGTATGTCCACTTGGACACTTGACAGTGAGAGGGCATGAGGCTAGGTTATCCTGATGACATTGTCAGTAATCCACAGAGGTAGAATCATTTTTGTGAATGCTAAAGCAAGATGATGCCAACTGTAAATCAACCCCCAAAATAGAAGACTTCTGAATGAATGTCTTTTTTCGAAAAAGTTTTGCTATAGTCTGTAAACTCTATATACATTCACTGACAGACAGACAGACCGACAGACAGACCAACAGACTAAAATTTCCCCTTGCCCCCCCCTTTTTAACTAGGCCTTTATTTTGATCCCCAACTACACACACAGACATTTGTGACTGTTTTGGCATGCTTGTGACACAACGCTGTGACACTGTTGCTGCTGGTAAACAAAGTAGTGAGAGAGGCAATACTCTTTTTTTCTTTTTCCTCTGGCTATGTGACATGTTGAATTCTATAAAATGTATGTAAAAACAAGCAGTACAGTGTTTGTGTCAATCATAATTAATAAATTGTAGCCCACTCAAATCAAGAATTGCTATCTGTTTTAACACTCTGTTCTTTGTTTTTCTGCATGCAGATATTGCCACTGTGGTGGGCTACCTGGTTGTAAGCCGGCCATTCCTAAACTTGTCACACCCCCGACACCTGCACAGCTCACACAATGAGTTGCTGGAGGTCAGAGAATACACACACTCACACGCATGCACGTACGCGCACACACACACACATACACACAAACACACAGAGCTTCTACTCCACCCAATTAATACAGGTTCACCTGCTTTGTTATAGATGGTAAATCAAAACTTGAGTTTTTGTTGTCGTTTTAAATTATGCTGAGACAGGTGTGACGTTTGAGTGAAAATGTCGTACTATGAAAAGGTTATGAAGTTGTGCTTTGGGACTGTGAAGTTTAAGTAATGTGACAGAACCTATGTGGCTTATAGGACTACTACCAAAGTGG
The DNA here is from genome assembly GCA_030272975.1 of Sparidentex hasta. Lineage (NCBI taxonomy): Eukaryota > Metazoa > Chordata > Actinopteri > Spariformes > Sparidae > Sparidentex > Sparidentex hasta. Next base: position 15,260 of record JARJLU010019367.1, on the reverse strand, counting down.
GAGGATGCTCCTGAGGATGTCCCAGGCCCTGGGCAGGATTGTTCTTGCTGGCAGAGAGATGACCCGTCTCTCGGGGTGAGTGTTATTGATTATTATAATAAAAGAAAATAAACAGATTAATAGCTGCCACTGCTCAGCTAATCAGAGCCAGGCAGCTCTTAAGGAGAGAGCTGGATGAAAAGACAAGCCTTCTGGAGGAATTTACGCCAAGATTCAAATCACTTTGGGCTCTGATCCGGAGTTGTTCACTGACAGGAGGAGAATTTATGGATCACAATTTAACTTTTTGGATTCAAAAGTGGATTGAACATTGTTGGAAACCTTTGTTATGATGTAAATACACAACTCAAATTAAATAGATAACAGGGAATTTTGAGACATTTTAGTGCAGAATTCTGACATATTGTATTTAAAAATAATAAATGTTCTGAATGTTTATGGGAATTACATTAACATTCTTTTAAGTGCTCCAATCAGGAAAAAAGTTCCAGAGTCAAAAAGGCCGAACAAAACCGGCTTACCTCAAAATTCCACCTTGATACGTGTCCGCTGCGTTATGGCTCCACAGCGGCAGTGGAGCTGATAGGTTTCACTCTAGTCTATGTGTTATCTTCCACCGCTGTGCTGTGTATCTGCTCCGTCCCAGCTCTGGCAGTCCAGAGCAGATACACAGGACTTCTATGTTTTTTGGCAGATACCGGAGCATGATACAGCAATTCAGCCGAATTTGACAGCTAGCATGTCATGTCCATTGTCCAGCTGTGTCTGGACAAAATATTATTTTAATTTTGTTCACTCAATATACACATTATTTCAGAAATATAATCAACTCTGAAACAATTCCAACATCATCAACTGGTAGCTTTAGAAAAACAATTAAGATGCAGCTTCGATTCAACCATTCAGATTTTTTGATTAAAATGTATGTCCTTTGACAGATTTACAGCTCGTATCACTGAACTGATGAAAGTCCTGAAGGAGCTGAATGCTGGCAGATATGAACGCACTATGGTCTCCCAGCCAGAGAAAGGTGCATGATTCTTAACTGACAAAACATAGATGTCTTAGATAAGTGGAGCTGTGCAACCAACCTGATTTTGGAGTTATTCTGTTCATCTTAGAGTCAGACGATGCAGAGAAAATCTTATTGGTACCTGGAAGTGGTCAGATTATCAACAGAGATAACATCATCAAGTAGGTGTCTTTTCTGCACCTGAATATAACATCAGCATTTTTTTTTCTTTTGATGTTATTTTGATGAGTTCAGCTTTATAGGAACATTTCATTTATTTTGCAGATTTGACCATACCCCCCTTGCAACACCCAACGGAGACATCTTGATCAAAGACCTCACATTTGAGGTAAAATACTTTCTCTCTCATCGTTATATTTCACCCAGACAGGCTTACTATGATTGACTGAATAATTATGGAATTAATTTGGTTAGACATTTGGTTTAGTCTTTTTTTTTCTTTTCTGTTTTTTCATTTTATGGACAATTGCATGAATTTACACTTGAGAATTAAATTGAATGAGGCCAATTACATTCAAACATTGACATTTTTTCTCTTACCTCTGGAGGTGAGGTCTGGCACGAATGTTCTTGTTTGCGGACCAAATGGCTGTGGAAAGAGCTCGCTTTTCCGAGCGCTTGGAGAGGTGAGAAACCTTCCAGTAACAGTGACTAAATGGAAAGTAGAGTTCATCAATTTGGTCTGACAAATGATTTACTCATGCTCTATATGTATGTTTTTATACATGTTTTTTAAGCTGTGGCCTCTATTTGGTGGACAACTGACAAAACCTGAGAGAGGGAAACTCTTCTACGTGCCACAGGTATAGATCTTGATTAATACAGTTGCTTGACAATAAGTCTCACACAGCTTTACCTGCATAAATAAATAAGACAAAGATAAAGGACAAGTGATGTAAATGTTCACATTCCCCCTAAATATCCAATCTTTACACCAGGGGTCGCCAAACTACAGCCCGCGGTTCATATCATTTTCACTTTGACCTAAAAAAATGTTTACGTATTCACCTGGATAGACATAAGAGCTGGCTAGTTGCTCTGTCACTCATATTGTCATGATTTCACTGTTTTGTGTATTTATTTTATAGGCCTCTTTATTTGACCTTTATTAAGTGCTGTACACAATTATTATTAATATTATTAATAATATCAACAGGCCTACCTACAATTTATCATATTTCACTCAACTTTGCCAGTGTCATTCACCTCAACTAGGCAGATGTTTCTTACCTTTGATGTTATTTTTTATTAGAAAATAAATAAATGGAATATCTGCGGTATTTCAAATTAAAACAATGTGTGAAGACTTGATTACTATTTTTGCAAACCACTTGTAAAGATAAACAAATATGTGCTAGGAATCAAGTGTTGATATAGTAGTGTGGATGGCTGTGCCAGGCTAGTAATCTTTACTACACAATGAGGCCTGCTGATGATGATTTTTGTCTGGGTCATACAATTCTATGTTAGCTGACCCGATCCCGGCCCCCCATCACAGTCAAGAAGGACATTGTGGCCCCCAGAGAAAAAAGTTTGGTGACCCCTGGTTTACACTATATTCACTTTGCTTGGTACATTGGAACAGAACACTAAATGCATGACCTCTGGAGTTGCCATACCCAAGTTATTTCTTCCGTACAGTTCACATTGATGCGCAAGAATTTTACACATTTTCAAGCAATTCTTATCACATTAGTTATAATCTTGTTATATGTGCAACCATTTTATGTCAACATTAAACCTAATCCAAAAGACCAGTATTGTAAGTCATGACGCCCAAATTTAACTTTTAAAATGAGGCAAGGTTAAACCCTCTTTTTTATGTGGGAGCAGAGAACTTTGAGTCTTACTCTGGGCCTTGGATATTAGAATTCAAATTCTGAAAACTCATGTCCAAGAATTTGAATAGAGACACAAAACAGCCATAGGAATCTCTCTGTAAAGGCAAGGAATCTCTCTGTCTGTCTGTGTGTGTGTGTGTGTGTGTGTGTTCCTCAAATATCTCTACGGATCAGGATCAGACTGACCCAAGAGTTTCAACATGGCTGCTGCTTGGTTCAAGAGTGTGCCAAGTCAGATTTGTTTGGACTGCAATACCGTTGATAAATTATTTCATAAATGCTTTACAAATTCCACGAGCATTGTCCACCAGAGCCACCACAGTCACATGTGCACCAGAGCCAATCAATGCACACCGTAGCCACGTGTGCACCAGAGCCAGTCACTGCAGAGCTCACTTCCACTACATACCTTAAGAAACAAGCAGATTTAGACCTGCAGTGCAGCAAGCTGGAGCAGGATTTTGCTGGCGGCTCTGTCCCGTTCTGTGCATCTAAACTGACTGTTGTGGATTAATGAGACTAAATGAGTCCTGACCAAGTCTGTTCTGGTCTGAGGAAACCGGACTTAGGGTAAATAATGTCCACCACGCTTTTTCGCGAACATTGCTGTCATGTTTGTTTTGTGTCAGGTGCAGGAAGAAATGGTTAAAATGGGCTTTTGTCACAAAAGTGTCTGCAAGCAGCAAGTTTGGTTGTTAGGTAACAGGAAGTTGTGGGAGGGACGGAGGCGGATGAATGACAGGCAACGATGGTCGGTGTAGAGACAGCCAGCCATATTGAGAGTTGAGAGATTTGTGACATTTAACGTGTTTGGAGTGTGTAGTTAGTGTGTTATGTATTGGAGTCGTTTTTTTGTTTAATGAGTCAAAACAATGAGGAGATGCTGAATGTGGAGCAGGCAGTGCAGCTCTTCATTCAGCTGGAAGGAGCTCAGGCAGACCTGAGCATTGCCTGCATTTAAATGTAAATAGTTACATATAACTTTGTAAATTTTTTAAATGCATGCACATATTTAGCAAACATCAATTTATATTTGCATTATAAGTAATAAAAAATGGTTTGTTAAACATATTTGTGGTTTTCACAGTAAAAAAAATTTAACTTTTTCTACTCGTATTTTATGTTTTTTTGTGATTTTAGGTCCATTGTTGTTGTTAATACACCATGTCAAATAAAAAAATGACTGTACAGTCACACGTGTGAGGTTATGCTGAAAATGATGACACCAAGTAAATAGTTTTTAAGGTGGCAAAATCAAAAATAGTCAAAAACGGCCAATTACACCCTGGAATATCAGATTTCACAACAAACCTAAATATCCCTGATGCCCCACCTTCAAACACAGCCTCATTTGGCCATCCATGAAAAAACTGCTTAACCTCCCACTTTTCTATAGGAATACAAACTTCCTATGGGCACTGAACTAGTGTAACAAAAACAAAAAAGCAGCTCTGGCGTTACATTCACCCTGATTTCTACCCTGCCTACCAGGAAAAGGATTTCACAGTGGCCATGATGGCCATGGCTGACATGCCCCCTTTTAGTTTGGCCATTTGCCCCTCAAAAAATGATATGCCCTTCAACCACAGTGGCCTTAATGCCCTGCCTGCACACCCCCATCATTATTTCACCATTTTAATCTCTGCGTCTTTCCTGTCAGTACAGTATTTAGACACTAGTGGGGTGCATCTTATGCTTGGTGCAAAACTTATGATAATGCAGGCAGCCATCTGCATTGTCATTGCTTGTTCCAGACTGACTTTATTGACAGAATTTATTAAGAAGACCATTGCTGCAAGCTGTTCTACTTTATGAATCTTGACTGTGTTTGACTGGTTGATGTGTATAAGAACACAGAGCATTTATTAACATGGAATACTAACTGATCGTGTTGGCAAGTGAGGACTTATTCCACTGTTATACCCCAAAACACACCCTTGAACAATGTTCACAATGCATCAAAACTGCCACTTTGTGCCCTGCACCTTGCTTTTCGCCCGGATTATCTGTCATGCAACTAGCAAAGGGGAGTTAAATTCATTGTTTTCTTTGACTTAAAATCACTTTTTTATTCAATTATGTATTTGGCCTTTTGTCCCTTCAAAAAATTAATAGCACCAAAGGCCAAGTTGCCTTGCCCCATAAATAATGAAATTCCAGGTATGCTTCCTCAAGAAATAAGTGTATTGTAGTTATCTGTGTAACTGTGAATAATAAATACATAAATATCTAAAGCCTTCCTTTGACCATTTAAATTTTACCTCATCTCAATGCCAGCATATACAGTATATAGTAGTCTGCCCCCTACCCCACCATTATGGTACCTTTTTCTTCCCTTACCAGGATGGATATTATTGCTTTAAAAAGTGAAACTGTCTTATTTAGGGCATTGATATTTACTAGTGCATTGCCCATAGGAAGCATGTATACCTATTGAAAAGTGGTAGGTTAAGTAGTTTTTTCATGGATGGCCAAATGAGGCTGAAGGTGGGACGTCAGGGATATAATTGGCTGTTTTTAACTACTATTGATTTTATCATTTTATTTCACCTTAAAAACTATTTACCTTGCCGTATTTGGTGTCATTATTTTCAGCACTGTGACTGTACAGTTATTTTCTAATTTTGACATACTATATTAACACTATGGACCTAAAATCACAAAATAACATAAAATCAGAGTAGGAAAAACTTGTGAAAACCACAAATATGTTTACCGAACCAGTTGTATTAGTTACAATGCAAATATAAATTGTTTGCTAAATATGTGCATAAGTTTTTGTTTAGTTATATGTAACTATTTGCAATTAAATGCAGGCAGTGCCTCAGGCTCAGGGCTTCTCAGCTCATTCCTGCCTGTTCCACATTCAGCAGTCTCCTCCTTGTTTTGACTCGCAACACAAAAAAACTACTACACTACACACTAAACACACTTCACTAAACACTATATAACACACTATACACTCCAAACACGCTATATGTCGCAAATCTCTGTCACTGTCTGTATCACCGCTGGCGTCCCTCCCACAACTTCCCCTGTTCCTCAGCAACCAAACTTGCTGCTTGCGAGACAGTTTTTGTCATGGTCAATCAGGATTCATTTTGGGGTTGGTTACAGTGCAGCACCTTCCAGTGTAGGGAACAAGGGCTTGGCCATATGGTTAGACTGTGATGACTGTTGTTACTTTTACAAAATATTAACAGAAAACCTGTTGTGTTTGTCCAGAGACCCTACATGACTCTTGGTTCTCTGAGGGACCAAGTCATTTACCCTGACACCTATGAGGAACAGAGGAGAAAAGGCATCTCTGATCAGGTGGGAGACAAAACACACTTCCCATTCACTTCCATCATTTGTGTTAATAAAAAAATACCTTTACTTGTCTTACCATTTCTTGTGTTCAGGTGTTGAAGGAATACCTGGACAATGTTCAGCTTGGTCACATCTTGAACAGGGAAGGCAGCTGGGACTCAGTCCAGGACTGGATGGACGTCCTTAGCGGAGGAGAGAAACAGAGGATGGCTGTAAGAATTCTGTCACTCTTTGTCAACAAGCTGCCTAAGAAAAATGACACAGGGATTGGTTTACATTACTGAAAACACAAGATAGACCAGCGATTCAGCAATTTTTTATAGGGATTTTTTAGCCTGATAACGATAGCTGATATTAGAGGGGGTGCAATAACCGATAGCCGATATGCAAGTTATTAATTACGCGGGAGATCTTGGCTGGGGACACTTTTGAACAGAGCAATGAAATGTGGCCTATAATTGTTGTTCCATGTTGTTTTTATGTTAACAATTGCTTACTTGTTGAACTAACTTACCATGGCTTGTGGAAAAGGGCGAAAAGTCCGCTGGTTGATCGGCTGACTGGTCAGGTGGCCGGGGGGTTTCGTGGTGTAGAGTGGGGGAGGGACTAAACTGAAATGTGAGCTGAGCCAAAGTCTCTGGCTGAGCTCAGTGCGCCCCACTGGACAAAATAAATCAGTACCCCAGCGCATGTTTTTGTCATTGTCACACTTTTTTTCCTATCGGCGCAACATATCACAGAACCCCCGATAGAAATTGGGCCGTTCTATCGGGCCCCGATATATCGGTGGCTGATAATCGGTCGGTCACTAGTCACGGATAATACAAATTTTGTTTAATCCAATGAAGAGGTTGGGAGATCAAGCATTGAGAACCCACTGTGTCATTTTAACTGAGGTGGTTTTTTTAGCAAAAATAACAACTTTGGGAACCAAAATATGTTATTAATTGGGCCCCTATGCTAAACTTTTAATTACCATAGTTACATGTTGTACCATCTGCTACGACATGTAACTTATTATCCTGTTGTTGCAGCTTTTTCTCTGCCAAGCTCCTCCACACACACACACAATTAGACACCGAGCAAAATGTCAACATGTCTGTTAAAAGCTAGGGTCTGTAATGTTGTTCAGAAACACATTTTGTTATACTGGGTGAAATGGTCCTGCTATCCTCAGAGTAGTCAATACATTATGTATTCAGAAAAAAGGAACGAAAATAATCAGACCTCTGTGGCAGCTGCAGGACTGAGAAAAAGCTGACCAATCCATGCTATTCGGCCCGAAAATAGAAGAAAACAATCGGATGCCTTCATGTCTCGTTCTGCCTGCGCCCCCCACTGTCCCTCCCTCTTCCACGCGTGCACACTTACGTTTCACTGATGCTGGAAATATTCAGTACACTCCTCTGCAGAAATACAAAGTTGCAGGAGAAAAAATTCGGTTACCATGGCAGAGAAAATGCAGCCAGGCTTCCTTGTAACCTGCTAAAAAGGCAAGGAAAAGAAAGCCAGAGGTAGAAAAGGCTGCAATGAAAAAGGCTCTGGATAAAGAAAGAAGTCAGACCCGAGTCAACATCGGTGCAGCATTTGAGTGGTGGAGAGAACTGGGGCATGTCAAGGGCTGTGTGTAGCTCGTATTAACTCAATGCTAACATTAGCTTCTTTGTGTGATGTTTGTAGCTATGAGAATGGCTAATGAGTCGGCCAAATTTCCACTGGATATGGTACGCTGTGTTGCAGCTCTGATCCGGTTCTGCTCCGCCTTCTGGCGATCCTCACTGGTTTCAGTTTGAGTCTAATACTGTGCAGTACAGTAGACAGCTGGCCTCACGAGGCCGAGGAGTTCCCGCGATAATCACATAATCAGTTGAGACCGCAGTTATAGGTATGTGTTATAAAAACAACAACACGAAGTGTTCCCGACCGAAGGATGAGCAGAAGAGCTTGTGTTTGTCTCTTTTTTGAGATTTGTGTGCTGGTGTCAACACGGAGCGTTGCATTTTGAAAGGTAACCGGATGTTGTTTGTTATTTTGGTGCTTGACTTCCTGTCTGCTCCGTGCTAAATTCAGCTGAATAGCTGTGTCCTGCTCCAGCATCTCCTTCTCCCTGCTGAGTCCCACTGCCAGTTGCGCGTTCAAGTTTGTGGGGGTGTGGCTATGGACAGAGCACTGATGCGATTGGGGGGCGATGGAGCTTAGAGGAGGTGTTACTTTCAAATCTTGCTAGCTCTCCAGGATAGTAGACCCTAGCTTTAACAAGTATAAACATGTCTATATTTAGAGAGCGATATTTTAGCTTGCCCTGTCTGCAGTTTCTCATCCACCATTGGTATGTGTTACAAAAGCATGGCATGCTAGCTTGGCTATAACTAACTGTTACAGATAAGCTACTACTAAAAGAAAGTTGCCTGTTTCTAGTCTAACTGTTCAGCTTAGTTTGTTACTTACTGGTATCATAGAATTTGGAAAATGTATTTACTTAACTGCTTGCTAAGACAAACTAGCTCCTCTCTCTATCAACGCAGGCAATAAATTATGTCAGCAAGGTAGGAGGGCTTATTTCAATGACCCTCATTCTTTCTAAATTTCACTCATGTTGTGTTTTCAGATTTTTCTCTTTTCTTTTTTTTTTTTTTTTTTTTTTTTTTTTTTTAATTTTAGGTTTTGTTTCCTAAGAGACATTATCAAGTTTATAGTGACGTTGCTGTTGTAAACACTGTGTTTCTCCCTAGGATGGAGTTGTAGCAGCAGAGGTGTCACACAACATGCAAATTATTTTTTGTCAGGGAGGTGTCAGTGTGTCTGTGGGCAACAGAGGGAATCAGTGGTACAAATGAGGTCTGGTCAGTCTTTCAAACTAGTCTGAAATAGGGATGTCCTGATCCAATCTGTTGGATTGGGATCCTAACTTAAATCCGATCTGTACGATCAGGATCAAGGCCAATATGGGCATTGTTCCACTGATCAGAATCAGCACTTTTGAACGTGAACCCAGGCCTGATTTATTTATTCTTTGTTGTTTTTGTTTTCTTTTTTTTTTTTTTTAACATCAGAGCACAATTTATGGCAGAACGCAGATGCATTAGTCTGGCAAACCTGTTGATAAAATGTCTGCAGTGTGGAAATAACTCAAATTAGAAAGCGAAAGCAGTCCAACAGTGACATTAACATCTGCAATACGACCGTTTTGCAGAGCTACATTTAATACTACTCATTTGATGCGACATATAAAAAACAAACACTCAAAGATGAGGAGTTAACTTGAGAGTACAGGCAAAGACACTGAAGCAGCAAATGCTCGCGGATACTTTCAAAATGTAAGAGAATTGTCCATGACACCGCAACATGGCCAAAAATATTACAGAGAAGGTGACTTAATTAACGGCTCAGGATAACCAACTAATCTTCGTGGTAGAGGATTAGGGTTTTCTTCATCATCATCATGGACTTTTTGAATCCCCACTATGCCCTACCATCTCGGCATTGCATTACATTGACAGGCAATCAAGGAGATGCTGAATGCATATGAAACAGACAAGCAACGCATCCACTTATAAATCCCACCCAAATTATCATAATTAATGTGCTCTGTTGCACAGTAAGGCCTTTTTCCAGGATGAAGAAATCAACATGGATCTTCAAAATGTTGCTTTAACTATTTCGCTGATTAGTGTTTACTAATATATTCTCAACAAATGATTATGATATGTTGATTAAAGAAAGGAGACAGTTTTTCATAGCATTTCACTATGGAATTACTGTTTGCACAAAAACAATTTTACCACGAAAACCTGATCTCAGGGCTATGAAAAGGCAGAGGCGGTTTTGAATTGTATTGTGTCCTGGTGATGAGGGGTGACACATAACAATGGGGCAACAGACATTGACACAAGACCAGCCCTCACCCTCAATGACCTCAAAAACATTGCGCCTGTTAAGCATTAACAGAGGTGGCTTTCACCAGATCTTCTGAGACATGATGTTAACAAAACTCCCCCTGAATTTGGTCTTTTTTTAGAATAATGTATTTTTTAAGAAGCATTACATTTGTCATGAAAAAGAACTGATATGAATATAGACAGAGTACAGACCCGATAAGGTAGTATTGATAAAATCATAACGATACTCTAAACCACAAAGAAGCAGTCTGTGGTTGGTCATTTTGAATGTCAATTAAAATGTCTGTTTCAGATCAGATAAGTAGGCCGCTATTGAACATGTCAAATAACACTGTTGACCATCATATTGGCTGAGGGTCAAAAAACATGAAGCCAAAATACTTATGGTGTGTCATTGGGTTTACAAAGTCTTTTTAGAGTTAACGTTTTAACAAGAATAAGGCCTGCAAGTGCTGGGCGGTGTGACCAAAAATGTATATCACGGTATTTTTCAAAATGGTTTCAGGGTATATGACGGTATTTTTTTTTAATGCATAATCAGGTGTTCACAGCATTTTCTACTGGTTTTGAGGAGAATTATTAGCCCCTGTTAGATAGAAAAGGCAGCACATTTGCTGCAAGATAAAGGCTGCACTCTGCCGCTCTGTCTAAGAGGGCTTTTAATTTGAAAGTAGCGACTGTTGGTAGCTTGCCGCAACAACAACAAGCTGACAGCTACAGAGATCATGGAGATGCTAGCATTTCCCGGATCTCAGCGGCTGACCAGTTGCTGATCTTGACATTATCCACGGATGAAAAAAAAAAAAAAAAGAATTCATGAAGAATTCTTAAAAAATGTTATCATAATGAAAATATACACCGCTATTCAGTGTGAACTGGTAAACCACCCAGCACTAAGGCCTGCCTATGGGCTCTGTGACACATTAGCAAGAAATACTGGACTTGATAGAACATTTTTGCTCTTTGTATTAAGTAATGATGCTGGTATTACAATTAAATTGTGATGTGTTTCTGTTTCTCTTTATGTATATAGATGGCCAGACTTTTCTACCACAAGCCCCAGTTTGCCATTCTGGATGAGTGCACCAGTGCAGTGAGTGTGGATGTTGAGGATTATATCTACAGCCACTGCAGAACGGTATGACCCAACCACACATCATACACACAAATGCAATACATCCCTGGCTGCACGATATTGGAAAAAACTTACATTGCAATTTTTTTTAACCCTGCAATATATATTGCGATGTGAAAAACTACAGGAATTTTCATCAGATGACCTGAATAGCTGCACTGCTGCTATCTTGTGGACAATTAACCTGCACTGATCTTACCTCTTTTTGTGAATGTTATGAGTATGGCTCCTCTCTGTGTTTTAGAGATACATGTGCATGTACGTGGAAGGTGCGTGAGGAGACATGGGTTCAGCTAATAAAGTAGCCAGTGGAAAAGTAGCCCTGTTTCCGTGATTTTTCTACTTCGACCACACATACAAGCAGAACAGCACTGACGTAAATGGTCCGACAAATTAGTTGTGTTACCTCTCGTTGTGGCACAGAACACGTGTTTGTACAATATCATCTTTCTTGTAGCCGAAATAATTCCAGATAACTGACGTTGCTTTTCTTTTTGGCACTTTTCGTGCAACATGACATTGCTGTCAGTCTTTTTTAACCACGTCTCCTTAAAGCAAGAATGGAGGCAGTCCTGCATGCAGTTAACGTTGACTTGCAGCTTGTCTTTTTTTTTTTTTTTTTCTAACTTTCATTCAAAATCAGGTACACTATCATCATATCTGCTGTTTCATATACAAGATTACAATTATGGTACAACAAAATAGACAGAGATTACAGTGACAAAGAAAAATATATAATAAAATAGAATAAAGCAAGATGGAATAAAAGAAATACAATTATATCAGTATACCCATAGCAGGGCTCCACCTTTTAGTGAATATATGTTTTTGGAGTCTCAGGGAATAAGTTATTTGTTCCATTTGGTATATTTCTTTATTTTTTCAGTCCACATATTATGTGTTGGAGGGTCAGGCTTCAACCACCTTACTGTAATACATTTAATTGCTGTAGCTAGTAGTATCTGTAAGAGATATTTTTTGGCTCTACCTTCCATGCCTCTTGGTAACAGGCCTAGTAGGGCCACCATTGGGTCCATTGTAATGTTTCCACCAAATATTATAATATTAAGTGTTTCAAGCACTTTCTTCCAGAAAACGTGAAATTTTGGGCATAGCCAGAGGATATGGATCTGATTACCAATGTGTGGGCCGCAGTTTCTCCAGCATTTATTTGAGTTTGTCGTGCTAAATTTAGCTGTAATTTCAGGTGTCCGAAAGAATCTCATGACGACCTTCCATTTAAGTTCTCTCCATACATTTGAATTGGTTACCAGACGTACTTCAGTACAAATTTCCTCCCACATGTCATGTGATATGTTGGAATTAATTTCAATTTCCCATCTCTCCTTAACCTGTGCAGTGTTATTCAAATTCATGCTCAGGAATATTTGGTAACAATAGCTTGTTAATTTCTTATAACATTTTTTTGTTTGTACTTTAATCAATAATTCTTCAATTTGTGTTGGTTTAGTAACTTTATCCCAGTCTTTGTGTTTTAATAAGAAATCCCTTAACTGTAGGTATCTGAAGAAATCTGTGCTTGGTATCTTAAATTCCTCCGCAAACTGTGCAAATGATTTAAAATTGCCAGCATTGTGAAGTTGATGTAAGTTGGTGAGTCCGTACTTGGACCATTTCCTAAAGCCTGTATCTAATTTAGAGGCCACAAAATCATTCATATATACAATATTTGTAAGTGCTGAAATTGTTTTAGGCAGCCCAAATGTAGATTTTATTGTCTTCCATATTTTTTATGTAATTTTGGTCTAATTACCCATATTTATTTTACTTGGATGGACATCTAGGAAAGGCAAGGCCTGTAAAGGTCTCTCGCATAAACTCTTTTCAATATTGAGCCAGCGTGTGTATGATAAATCCTGAAGCCATATTATTAGTGGTTTTAATTGCGCAGCCCAAAAGTAGTATCTCAGATTAGGTAGTTTGAGCCCTCCCTTTGCTTTAGATAACTGTAATACTTTTAGTCTGATTCTTGGTCGCTTTCTCTGCCAGATGAATATTGAAATTAGTTTGTCCAATTTGTCAAATGTAGTTCTGGGGATGTTAATAGGTAACATTTGAAACAAATATAGTAATTTAGGCAGCATATTCATACGGACACTCTCAATGCGACCCAGCAGAGATAGAGGCAATATTGACCATCAGCCTAAGTCCTTACTGATATTATGAATTAGACTTTTGTAATTAAAATCGTACAGTTTTTCTAATGAAGGTGGAATTTGAATGCCTAAATATTTAATTCCATCTGTTGGCCATCTAAACCCACTTTGCAATTTAGTTGTATCTGAGATGTTGCCGCCTATATCCATGGCCACTGTTTTGCCCACGTTCGATTTGTAGCCCGAAAAGTATCCATAAGTGAAAATGATGTCCTTTAAACACGGTATTGTTGTTGTGGGTTTTGTAAGACACAGCAGAACATCATCAGCATACATTGATATTTTGTGCTGTTCTCCATTTATAGTCATTCCCCTTATGTTATTATTATCCCTAATCAGCTGTGCTAATGGTTCAATACTGATATCAAATAACAAAGGAGATAGTGAACAACCTTGTCTACACCAACGTTCTAGAGTGAAACGATCTGAGAGAAATCCGTTCACCTTAACTGCGGATTGTGGATCCGAATACAAGGTTTGTATCCATTTGATAAGGTTTGGACCAAATTGGAATCGTTTCAGAGTTTGGATGAGGTATTGCCAGAATACTCGGTCAAATGCTTTCATGGCATCTAGGGATAATATCATTGACTCCTCTTTAATTTTTGGGAGTGTCATTAAATTTAACAACCTTCTAATGTTGTCTCCATATTATCTTCCCTTTATAAACCCTGTCTGATTGGGATGGATAATTTCTGTAATAATTTTGTTGGCACGTCTTGCCAGAATAGCTGTTATGATTCGTAGATCTGTATTCAATAATGAGATCGGTCTGTATGACTGTCATTTGATGAGATCTTTGCCATCTTTATGTATCACTACTATAGTAGCCTCTCTCCAAGAGGGGGCCATGGTTCCAGATTTTAATGCATGATGGTAAGCGTGTAGTAATAAAGGTGATACAACCTCTACGAAGGCTTTATAAAATGCGTTAGTATACCCGTCTGGGCCAGGGCTTTTATTAGTTTTCAGTGGTTTTCCAGGTCCTTAATTGGCTCATCCAGTTCTCTTGCCGTAGATTCAGGTAACTCTTTTAATTTGATATCTTTTAAAAATTGTGCCAATTCCCCATCATTTGTGCAGGTGTCTGTATTTTTGTACAGGGTCTTATAAAATTCTGCGTAGGACTGTGATATTTCGTCCGGCTTTGTTAGAATTGAATTATTCTCCTTTAATTTCTGTACTATGTTTGATGATTGTTGTTTTTTAAGTCTTAGTGCTAGTAATCTGCTCACCCTATTACCATTTTTGTAATATTTTTGGTTAGTGAACCTTAAATTGCCCTCTATTTTTTCATTAATTAAGCTGTTTAGGTCTCTGCGTGCCTCTTTTAGATTATTCATTAAGCTTGAGGTTGGGTTTCTTTTGTGTTGCTGTTCAAGCTGCCTTATTTTGTCTTCAAGCTCTCGCTGTTTTTCTTCCCTTTTTCTTTTTCTGGCACTTGTAAAGGAAATGATTCGGCCTCTGATATATGCCTTCGCACAGTCCCATAGAGTAAGGGGTGATATTTCAGGTGAAGTATTAGTGTCAAGGTAATTTTTTAGTTCAGTTTTTATAAATGCAATGAATTCTCTATCATTGAGAAGCGACGTATTTAATCGCCATTGTTTAGTTGCTGGTCTGTTGCCAATGTTCCACGACAACACGAGAGGAGCGTGATCTGATAATGTAATTGGGAGGATATTTATGTCGTCTACTCTAAAACATTCTACCTTGGGGGTAAAAAAGAGGTCTATTCTGGAGTATGAGGAATACCTATGTGAAAAAAAAGGTAAAATCTTTGCCTTTAGGGTGTTTGTTTCTCCAAATGTCCACCAGGCCAGATTCTGTTGATAAATGCCTAAGCATATTGCTCATCCTAGA
>JARJLU010019362.1:0-47924 GCA_030272975.1 Sparidentex hasta | reverse complement strand
TCTTATTTTAAGAAAAATTCATTGTCACTGTTCACAGCCCAACTTCGAGCTTCCCGTCACATGTTAATGCCTACCTCAGAGGTGGCTTTTAGAAAAGGAGGAATATTACGCCACATTGCCGCCCTTACCTTGGAGCAAATGTGCTGCTTTTCCCATCTAAAAAGGGCTTGTGATTTGCCTCACTCTTTCTGAGTCGGGCGGAAAATCTGATATCGTTTGCTCCATGGTCGTCTAGCTGGAAGCAACTACAACCATGCTTCCACATGCTTGCTGTTAAAGCGGAGACTGCCGGGTAAATGTTGTACTGAGCCATCTCAGTTTTTTGTTATGCGCGCACCATCGACTGTCCAGGTGCTGCACTTACGCAATTACGAGTTCCGCCTCTTGCATTCCATCAACATTACGTTGTCAATTAAGAAAATCGATTTTTGGCTTTCGTAAATCAATTCAGAATTGACCAGGTCCACATCGCGATGCATCTAAGAATCAATTATTTCTTCCATCCCTTGTCACAGGGAGTGTCAGGGGTAGAGTCAGAGGTGGTGTTAGGGGTAGAGCCAGTCTGATGGTGTTCACAGACTGATAACTACACAGGTCCTTCATTCAACTCAAAATAAAGAGAAATGTCCCACAGAGCAACGTTACAGGACCAGACAACAGTAACATGGTGTCTGGTCATGTCTTTGGCAACTTATGAGGAAAAAAAATACTGCTGTTATATGTGGAGAAGTGTCTGTCATCCCTACTCTGTCACATTTCTTCTTTTGCATCTGTCACCGGCAAAACAAGTGTTTGACTCCTTCCACTATTGTGTTGCTGTAGTTACTGTTGTCACAGTGACGGTCAGCCCTCCAGACAGACTTAGGTGCTACCTGCATTTCATTGTCTCTGTGCTTGTACTGTGCACAATGACAATAAAGTTGACTCAAATCTAAAAATCTAAATTAATTCTTATTGCTCCTGACATTTGAAGCAGAGCGACACTGATGTGATCAGACAGTACAGGCCTAGCTCAGATTCATGATTAATACTGTATATATGAGCCAATATGTGCAGATATGAAAACTTTTGAAAGAACATGACTGAGAAATATTTGCTTGGGGTAATTAAAATGTATTCAATTCTAAGTGAGGAAAGAATAGCAGTTGATATATTGATATCTGTAATATTTTAGTGAACTGGGATCTGATATAAAGACATGACCTCGGACTAAACACACTTCAACATTTAAAAGACCGAACAATTCATTCATTCATTCATTAAGAAGATGATCAGCAGAGTCATCACCTAATAATGCTAAATTACTGTCTTTAGTACAGTTACACTTAATTTTATAGATGAGTTGATTTCAGGAATGCAGTTTCTTTGTCTTAATTAACCGAATTGTAAAACAAAAAAGCACAACTGCAGAATCTGATTGGACATGGCGTGAACAGATGAACACACTGATTATAGGACTTTCACTTTGTTTATATGTGGCGGACACATATTAGTTTGCATCATTCCCGTGTTAATAGTTCTTCTCCAGAACTACATAATGCTCCTTTAATCATCTGATAATTCAAACAATGGGTAGTTAAAGACATAGACCAAGTCTGTTACAATCAAGTGTTGAGTTTTGAGCTGTTCAGCAGAGTTTAGACTCAGTTTACTGGATTCAAACAGAAGATGTGAGACAGCAGACGACTGACAGCTCAATAAAACAGTTTGTTAGTTTGTCCTGTGAAAGCTGAGTTGATGAGAGAGAGAGACAGAGAGAGAGAGAGAGAGACAGAGAGACAGAGAGAGAGAGAGAGACAGAGAGAGAGAGAGAGACAGAGAGAGGGAGAGAGAGACAGAGAGAGAGAGAGGGAGACAGAGAGAGAGAGAGAGGGAGACAGAGAGAGAGAGAGAGGGAGACAGAGAGAGAGAGAGAGAGAGACACAGAGAGAGAGAGACAGAGAGAGACAGAGGGAGACAGACAGAGGGAGACAGACAGAGAGAGAGAGACAGAGAGAGAGAGACAGAGAGAGAGAGACAGGGAGAGACAGAGAGAGAGAGACAGAGAGAGAGAGACAGAGAGAGAGACAGGGAGAGAGAGACAGGGAGAGAGAGAGAGAGAGAGACAGGGAGACAGAGAGAGAGAGACAGGGAGACAGAGAGAGAGAGACAGAGAGGGAGAGGCCTGCTGCGAGCCAACATCAGCGTTAATCAAGTGACCGAATCAAACTCATGTTGTGTCTCCATTACAGCTTCACACACTGTGTGTGTCTTTGTGGGGTGTTTACCAGCCGACACAGACACACAGACACAGATGAAGAGCTCAGACAGCGAGCAGCTGCTGGATTAACACAACTGACTCACACTAAAGCTTCACTTTACAAGTTCGGACAACTTGACTGGAGCCGCAGCTCCGGGCTCAATAAGTTGGTAATTGGCCGGAGCAGGCTTCATTCTCTCGGTGCGGTGTGATGAGAGTGTAATGGCAGCTAGTTAGCACAAAGCTAAGCTGACCTCTCTGTTGGTTGAATAAGCTAACACAGATTTCAGCTACCTAATTAGCTCCGAGGCTACAGTTAGCGTTCCGAGAACACACCAACGCATTCCGCTCGCTAGCTGCTCCCTAACTGAGAATACAGCGTTGTGTTCATGGAGACATACTTACAGGACACCGTCAGTGTGTTGAATTTCAGCCTCCAAACTTTCCGGACATCCACTCGGTCGTGAAGCAGCTCGGATTTTGTCCCTGAACGACTCTGGCCAGTAAACCAAGGAGCCAGCTAGCGTTAGCCCGCTGCTACACCAGCAGATCCTCCATCTTTCCTCTGCGCTGCTAGAGCGCCAAAAAAAAACAATCACAACTTCTTTCTAATGTGTCTACCGCTTGTGTTCGCGCCAATCAAACAATGAAAAACTGTTTAAATCCATCGACAGTCCTTCGGGGGTCACTGCCGGGGCTGACGATCCGTCCAAACGCACTTTTTATCCGCCGAAAACGAAGTTTGCTGCGATCGGACCGTCTTCTCTGCTGCTAGCCTGTTGGGCTAAATCACTGCAACTTGGCTAAACTTCCGAGAGTTCAGCAGCTCTCAATGTGGTGAAGCCCCGCGTCACTGCGCATGCGCGGCCCGTGTGGTTTGGGATAGCCGTGGCCTCTCCCAGCGGAGACATAATGAATGACTAACCGAGAGTCATCTGAAATACATAATTACTCGTTTTATTCAAACACCCACAAATATGCGTCATCACATGATCCCAACACGATGATTTACATGAAGACAGACAGTAAAGAGTTAAACATTCCTGCAGTCCTGTCGGAGCAGGTCGCACAATAATCACATATTTCTACATGTTTAATGAGCTGCTCTGTACAAGAGGTCCTGACACAGTACTGGATGATATGAAGCTAACTAGCTTGTGACTCACATATGTTCCCTTTAACTCAGACAAGAACATGAAGGCACTTTATGATCATCTAAAGGCCTGAAACATACTTTAGTTTGTCTGATGTCGCATCTGACCCACAGTCTGATGACAGCAGTGGGTTACAGAGACCAGACATCAGTTAGCATGTTAGCACTTCCTGTCTCAAAGTCTGAGTTTGTTGAATGTGTTTTTACTCACTAGTCCGTCTTTCGGGCCACTTTAGTTCCACACTGTTCTAACTCTGACTTTACAACTTGTACATTGATCAGTTTATAGAAAACCTGGACAGTAATTGTGCAGTAAGACTCTTAGTGGTGGAGACGTTTCAGTCATGTGACCGTGATGTCGTCTGTTTGTAGCCTAACATTAGCTTCTTACTGCTACACAGTTAATGTAGCTTCACACATCACAGAGTGGAGTTCATCTGTGGAGATTATCTGGATCAACAGAACCTGGAAGGATCAGAACCTTCAGATTATGTTCTGTAATAATCCAGAATCCAGTTCAATAATATCAGAGGGACCAGAGAGATGCTAACTGCAGTTAGCTACAGGGACACGTCTTCGCTGCAGCTGGGGTTAGGGTTAGTCAACCCTTAACACAACACAGACACAGAGTCTAAATTTTAAAGGAACAGTTCATATAAACCATAAACTCAGTCCTCTTCTCCTCCCCCTGATGATATAGTCCTCATCTCCACTGCTTCACAGAGAAGATTTCTGTTTTGTGGACTTTAAAAGTTAACCTGATTCTCCACCATCAGCAGGAGAGGAGACAATGACAGAGTTTACTGTTTGAATAAACTATTCCTTTAATAAAGACAGCTAACAGATGCTCCAAACTTTAGTCGTGATTTAAATATTTATTGTGACTTATCAATGTCATGTATGTAAGGCTTCAGGTCAGTTGTTATCTTTTCAGGGAAAACATGATGATGATGATGATGATGAACTCTGATTACAGACAAACAGGAGGAACTGCTTCACTCAGCTCACTGTGCAGTAACATTCAGCTGCTTTCAGCTGACACCGAACCCACTGAAGCCTCTGACTGACACGTGTCACGCTTCAGCTCAGTAACTGTCCTCTGACTGTCCATCATCTACACGTGAGAGAGGGCCTGTAGACACAACTCAGGGCTTAATACTTATAAACTGATAAAAAACAAACTGCCTCTCTGTAATCCATCCATTCTTAATCAATCTGCTGCATCATCATCATCATCATCATCATCATCTGAACAGACTGACCTGTGAGCCTTCATCATCACAGTTTATGTGTTTGTTCATGTGTATCATGTGTTGTTTTTGACGTACAGACATAAAACACATGTTTATAAAACCATCAAATACAAACAGTGTGATGATGTTTATGTTCATGTACAGTTTGTTTACATTAATTCTTTACGTCACATAAATAATCTTTGTTATTTCATGTTTCAAATATATAGAATAGAATAGAATTTATATAAAAATAGAAGTTTCCTGGACTGATCGATCAGGGGTCAATAAATCTTAGCGTCTGGTGCTCAGCGTATCTGTGGAGGAAGAATCAATACATTTGATTATCACTGATTCTACCGGCTGTGATAAGCTGCAGGTGGAGGACTTTGTCACTCACCTCTCTGGGAGGTGTAGCTCACGTTCTCATAGACGGGACAGTTCTCCTGCTCACAGCGCAGCTTCCTGGCCCTCAGCACATCACGCACACACTGATGGAGGTACGCATACTGCACCTACGTCAGAAGGTGGAGAGACTACATCAGGTCAACACCAAGGAAGTGTAAAGACTACATCACATGATAACTGAGGGGGTGAGCAGACTACGTCCGGAGGTGGAAAGGCTCGACAGGTCAACACTGGGGAAGTGAAGAAACTACATCACATGACCACTGAGGGATGAGGAGGTGAGGACATTACATCAGATCAACATCTACCTCCGTCTGCACCATGTGTGAGCGGTGGAGTCGTAGGTCGAAAACGGAGCCATAGATGTCCACGCTGTCTTTGGTGTCGAGCTGCTGCAGCACTCGATCCAGAACGATGAAGGTCCCTGTACGACCCACACCAGCACTGACACACACACCAGAGTCCAGTTAAAAAAACATGAATTTAACTGAAGCACACACTTTAACAGGTGCTGTCTTGGGGGAGGGGGGTGATATGTACCTGCAGTGAACCACGGTGGGTCCAGATCCAGGACTTCTGTTGACGTAGTCCCGGACGGTCCGAACAAACTGGATGAGGGACTGAGTAGTTTCTGGGACTCCATGATCAGGCCAAACAGTGTAGTGAAACTGACGAACCAGCCGAGTGAAGCTCAGCTGCTCCTCCTGACACACACAAACACACACACAGCCACACACACACACAGGTACACACACAGTATTGACGTGAGGCGTTTCTTCTGATTAACAAGAGATTTATTTTCAGAACGCATCTCAGAGACGAGCAGCTGCTTCATTAATCATGAGTGGATCTGAAGTACAGGCGGATGTGAAATATGGCAGAAAGCTGATTCATTATCAGTGTTATTAATCTGTAAATCTTTGTTGTTTTTGTGGTGTTGTGGTTGTTGGTGTTGCTGTGGTTGGTGTTGTGGTTGTTGTTGTGGTAGGTGTTGGTGCTGTGGTTGTTGGTGTTGTGGTTGTTGCTGTGGTTGTTGTTGTGGTTGTTGCTGTGGTTGTTGTTGTGGTTGTTGGTGTTGTGGTTGTTGCTGTGGTTGTTGTTGTGGTTGTTGTTGTGGTTGTTGTTGTTCTTATTGTTGTTGCACATGAGCTGATTATTTGGAGACGTACACTGCAGATGTTGAACTCTCGGATGGTCCACTCTGGCAGGACGGACTCCGACAGCATCCGGACGATCAGGTCTCCGTAGTACAGAGGGTCGTGATCAAAGGGCCAGTAGTGGTCACACTTCACCTGGACACACAGGAGACAGAGGTGTGAAGCAACATGTGATGTCTGAACAACAAAACAACAGCAGAGTGTTGGAGAGCAACACTGAAGTGAATCAGATAATAAGTGACAAATAAACAGAAAACTGATTCATGTCACAATCATAATAATCATAATAATTAAACTGTGTTTATGTGGTTATTGTTTCTATCACTCGTCATTCAGATCTGTAACCGTCAACTGATCCTCAACTATGAAACAGTTTTTCATTAGAGCTCTGGAGACTAAATCATTGATCATCTTTAATAATGATAAATGAGATACGAGGACCCGTGATTAACGAAGCCTGACACACTCAGACAGAAGCTGGATGTGGTTCTTCATAGTTGACTTTACTGTTGTAGGAACACATGTCCTTCTGTCTCTGGATTTCTTGTGTCTAATATTAATTACTCCTTTCATCCCCAAGCTGACTGTTGTCAGGAGAGGCACTCTGCAGTCTCTCACTTCCTCATCTAGCAAGGAGGACGATGTTTGCCTTGCAATAAAACTTTCAGATGACCTTCACCTGAGATTCACCTTTTCTAATTTTCAACAGGTTCCACCATTTGTCCCCCCACATTACATTTATTAAGTTGTGTATCTCCTACACTGTTGATCTTGTATATTTATTGATCACTGATCATTAATTGACAGTATGAAGTCTCTATGTCAGTGATCATACTGGGAACAC
Organism: Sparidentex hasta; assembly: GCA_030272975.1. NCBI lineage: Eukaryota > Metazoa > Chordata > Actinopteri > Spariformes > Sparidae > Sparidentex > Sparidentex hasta. The sequence goes on along the minus strand of JARJLU010019362.1, from coordinate 40,891 downwards.
GTATGTCCAGCTGCTGGAGGTGAAGTGAGATCCTACAGCAAAGAGCAAAGATTCATTCAATAGAAGCCAGCCATTAGTCTGATGACACGTCTTTGTGCAAACATCTGCATCCAGGTGTTCACTGCTGATGTTTTATGTCATGTATTTTTCTTTCATAAACTCCACTGAAGCTGATCACACGTCTGTCTGGCTGCATCCAGACTGTCTCCCAGGTGTGAGACAGATCCGGAGGATGACGATGTATGGCACACTCACCCTGCCTTTCTCCACACACTGAGTGACCATCACGATGTTGTGGACATTCTGCTCCCAAACCATCTTCCAGAAATCATCTTTGGTTCCTGGCAGTGGACCCTGTGTGGCGACGTACTCCCGACGGAAGTTATTCCCCTAAAACACATTCAAACTTTGGTGTATGAGGTGAAAGGAGTTGATGACAGAGATCAGAAACAGCTGACAGGAAAATTATGTGTTAACTTATTATAACATGAAACCACATGTTAAGTCACATATTAAGTCACGTGTTCAGTCACGCATTTATCTTACAGGGATGTAGCTGGCGTTGATGTAGTCGGAGCACGGATCATCATCCACGTAGGACAGCTTCACCCTCGTTGAGTCGTCTGAACAGAATCCAGAGACAGAAACAGACAGGTGAGTCCATGCTCATCTGAACAGGTGTTTTCTTCTTCTCTACATGTCTCTACAGGATGTGGTCTTTAATGTCAACATGTGTTCTTAAATATCTACATGTGTTCTTAAATGTCAACATGTGTTCTTAAATGTCTACATGTGTTCTCACATGGCAGGATGTTGTTGTATCGGTTCTTGCCACGGTTTTCCGGCAGCAGAGCTGAGTCCAGAGGCTGATTACGCCCAACATCCTTCAGGTCCTGATGGAAAGAAAGCAGCAGTTTTAACACACACACACAACCAGAATTGTCTGTTCATACAAGTAAAACTGCAGAGGAGATGGTGGACAGGTGAAGGGCAGAGTCACCTCGTACTCCTCTGACAGCAAGTAGTTGGAGTCGGCCTGCAGTTTGTTGTAGTGACACTCAAAGTTGAGGATCTTAATGGGACTGAAGGAAAAACAGACGTGTGAGAACAGAACAAAGTGCTGGCAGATCAGAGATCAGAGGACACGTTATGATTCCTCACCTGGAGATACGACGGTGCCTGAGAGACAGAACAGAAGAAACAAGTTCAATACAGCCGGGACATTCAAACTCCATTCTGATGTCACTGATGACATCACTACTCATCAATCAAAAGGTATCAATAATCAGCTGCTGTCACATCACTCATCACAAAATCTGCAGTATCAACAGCAGTACTGCAGTATCAGCGGTATTAACAGCAGTACTTCGGTATCAGCGGTATTAACAGCAGTACTGCGGTATCAGCAGTATTAACAGCAGTACTGCAGTACTGCAGTATCAGTGGTACCAACAGAACCATCTCACCCTCTGACTCCCAGGTGAGCTGATGACGTCGTCCTCTCTCTCCTCACACTCATCCTGACTGTCGCTCTCTCCTCAACACTGAAACATAGTGATTGATGACTGTTGTTAATACAGGACAGTTTACCTGCTCCACCCTGCTCCACCTTCACACAGGAAGACGTGACCTGAGTGACCACTGATTAACAGTCCAACTTGACACATAGTGAGCCAGGTGGTGCAGGGTGGTGCTGTATGGTTGGTGCTGTATGGGTGGTGCTGTATGGTTGGTGCTGTATGGGCAGTGCTGTATGGTTGGTGCTGTATGGGCAGTGCTGTATGGGCGGTGCTGTATGGGCGGTGTTTCTGGCAGTAGATACTCACACTTTCCGAGCCTTCTGCCTGCAGACGAGCAGAGCAGTGACTCCAACCACCATGAAGATGAGGAACATGCCGGCACTGACGCCTTCAATCACACCACTAAGTGGCTCTGCAGCAGGACAAACACACACACACACACACACACACACACACACACACACACACTTTATATCATCAGAAGGAGAGGAGGACTTTATATCATCAGAAGGAGAGGAGGACTTTATATCATCATCAGGAGGAGGAGAGGAGGACTTTATATCATCAGGAGGAGGACTGAGCTTACTGTTTATAAGAACTGTTCCCTTAAGATTTGAAATAATTAGATTAATAATCCGCTCTCTTCTTCATCTTCCTCAGTAAAAGTCTGTCTCCAGCTGTCTCTCAGAATCAGAATCAGAATAACCTTTTTTGTCATTGTACTGTGGAGGTACAACGACATTTAAGGGTGCTCCCACGGAGCCACCATGCACCACAAAAAGAAAAAGAAGACAGTGCAAAAAAAGCATACAACAAAACAAAAACAGCATACAACAAAGACAACAAAACAGTCTAAACAAGTGGTGTTCTCTTAAAATAGACATGATGTGAAATTTTAATAAGTCTCTCTCCTGAGTCCGGTGCTCGTTCCTCACCTGCCTCGGTGACCACAGGCAGCGACAGGTAAGTGTCAGTGAACAGAGGGGAGCCGACACTCAGTCCGTTTTTCTCTTCATCAAACAGCTGAGTGAACGCTCGGACACTGAGCCTGCGCAGGACCAGACAGAGCCATCAGAAACCATGTTCACGTTGACCATTATGTCATAGATGTCGTTATTGTTCATCATAGTTTCTATAGTAACCGTGCAGTACCTGTAGGCAGTGTTGGGTTTCAGAGGTCCGTCACAGAACAGTTTCAGGTCTCTGCTGGTCGCTGGGTCCAAGTCTCGATGCTCACAGGAGCCTCCCAGTGAGTCCATCCCTGTCCCCAGAGTGAGGTGGAAGCTGTGGGAGCTGTCGGGGCCCTCGCTGCACTGACTGGGGAAGTAACTGGTCTGGTAAGTCTTCACTGAGCTGTTGGTCTTATAGTCCAGGTAGGAGGGCAAAGGGTCCTGATGCTGCGGTTGCACCTCGTCAGCACCTTCAACATGAAGAACAGACGACAGCAGGTTGACAAGCAGGACAGTGTGACTGAGAGCGAGCTCAGTACTGAGAACAGGACTACCTTCAGACTCGGTCACCACCACGGCGAAGAACCTGATGGCTCCGTTGACGTCACTAAACCAGCTGCAGTTGAACCTGAAGGAGATGGAGGACTTGGTAACCTCAGCAGACTGCTCACTGACCCGGGTACTGAGGGGGGGCACCGGAGGACCTGTATGAGTCACATCAGTACTGATTTTTAACCTCCAGGTGAGCCTGAATCCCCCTTGAGACCCTGAGTGTGACTCTTACGATCTATCATGGTGACCACGCTGTCCCGCGCTGCCTCGCTGGTTGTCCCATCAGAGATCACCTTCACGGAGATGCTGTAGCGTTTGTGGGGCTCCAGCTGGGTGATGACATAGGCGGTGGAGTCTCGGCCGGTGCGCCTGGAGTAGACCAGGACCTGGGAATCTTGGTGGAGACACTCAATGGTGTAGGAGTCGTAGTCGGCCTCTGGAGGCCCCCAGGAGCAGGAAATGGAGGTGGAGCTCTGAGGCCGACAGTGGAGGCTGTGGACTCGCTCTGGCTCTGAGGAAACAGCGACAGACTGCACTGAAATATTCACAGATACTGCATAGAACATTTATACATACCATTCTATATATACTATATATTACACACAATACTGTAAATTCTTTGTATACATTATATACTACATACTATTCTGTATATACTGTATTTACATTTAGGGAATTTAGCAGACACTTCTGTCCAAAACAACCTAAAATAAGTACATTTGTCACAAGAGAGAAACCACAACAATGAATACAATACTCTGACATCCTGGACAGTGACTGACAGGTCCATGTGAAGGCAGTCTGTCCCAGGATGAAGAGGAGTTCAGGTTTACTCAGGTTGAGTTTGAGGTGATCCAAGCAGAGATGATGCAGACATTCAGAGATGATGCAGACATTCAGAGATGAGCGTCACAACGCGGGTGTTGGAAGAGGATGAGGGGAAAGACAGGAACAGTTGGTGTCATCAGCAGAACAGTGGTCAGAGAATCCATGAGATGTGACTGCAGAGCCCAGTGATCTAGTGTGCAGTGAATGCAGAACTGGTCCTGATACTGAGCATTGAGGGACACCAGTTTCCAGAAAGCAGAGTTTGGACTAAGTGCCAGGTTCAGCCAGAGTGGAGAGGAGGATTTGGTGGTTGACCGTGTTGTGGAGAGTGAGGACAGATGAGCAGGTGACGAGGTTCTGGCAGCACAGAGTCTCAGTCACTGTCCAGAAGCCTGACTGATTGGAGTCAAGGTGGTCGATTTGTGAAAGACTGGAGGACAGTTGGTTGTGCTATGCTATACTTGCTAACCATATACCATAACTGGATATACACTGTACAGTAGAGTATGTAGTATTTTTATTGTTTTTTGGCTTTTGTACGGCTTTATTGATAGGAGGGAGGGATGACAGCAAAGGGCCCAAGGCTGGGAATTGAACCAGGGCCGGTGCAGCGAGGACAAAGCCTCTGTACACGGGACGCCTGCTACATATAGTATAGTGTGTAGTATACAGTATATACAGTATACTATGTAGTATACAGTAAAGATAGTATAGTATGTAGTATACAGTATATACATAATAGTATGTAGTATTAGTGTTGGTAAAGATGTTTTAAGTGCCAAACAGAACCGGCTGTGTGATAAGAACTTTGATAGAATGCTCATGTGTCGTGTCAACAAGTGATTCTGCCCCGGCATCTAGTTCTAGTGCCTCAGTGTTGGTGCCTCTGAAGTTCCGGTGATATTGACCAAAATATCAGCTTTTGTTCCTTAAAAAATAAAACTTGAGTTGAGAGGCATATTTTGGCTGGCATGTGAATTTTTTATAGGCCAATGTATTTTGTTTCATATCCACCATATGTTGATTTATTTAATGTTGAGTTAAATGAGTATAATGAGTATAAGTTGTTGCTGAAGCTACTTTTTTTTAGCAGTAGTTTAACAAACTACATTTCTCCAGGGGCAGAAATGTAGTTTGTTCAAACTACTGCCAGACTGAACTACATGTAGTTTTACAAGCTACGCTTGAAAAAGTAGCTTCCCCAACACTGGGGGCAGAGCCAATGTTTTTACTGGATGGTCACTGGTTTGATTCCCTTGGTCTGCATGTTGAAGTGTCCTTGGGCAAGACACTGAACCCCAAACTGCTCCTGATGTGCTGGTCTGCATGGCAGCCGCCACCATCAGTGTGTGACCATATTTATCACTGTATCGCTGTAAGTTGCTTTGGACAGCAGCGTCTGATAAATGCCCTAAAATGTAAATACAGTATATACAGAACAATATGTAATATATAGTACATGTACTGTAATATTTTATGTGTTTTCTCTGTTAGACTGAAGTGCTGCCCCCTACTGGTGCGGATGCTGTTGGTGATGGCTGTGCTGTAGGTGGCCTCAGGCCCTGCAGCCCCGCTGACGGTGCGGAGGCTGAAGGTATAGCGTCGTCCGGGGAACAATCCTCGCAGGATTCGGCTGCCAGACGTCCGGCTATGGTACGGGTTGATGACGGATAGCTGGTCTGCAGGAGTCCACTGCAGGTCAAAGTCATCATAGTCAGAGCCCACGGGGCCGCTCCATGTGATCTCCACTGAGGTGTTAGTGACTCCTCCAAACAGGAAGGAGGTGGCAGGTCTGGGAGCTGAAGAGCAGGAGAGGAGGAGGAGAGAGGAGAGAGATGGGGGGGAGAAGATTACTGACTGACTCATTTTATAGATATAGCAGCCTTCAGAAGCTTCATGGATCAATGGTGATCAATGATCATCAATAATGATCAGTAATGATCTGTGGCGGGGCCAGCAGGGGGCGCCGCAGCCTCCAGCTGTGAGTGGTGCTGAGAATGTACAGTGCTTTAAGGGTTTCCAGGCTAGTCCAGGAATTCCAGGGCCTTGACTAATGAACGCAGCATCAGCATCTCACCGGTCCGGCCCAGCATGCTCGCTCTGTTGCTCAGCTGCCCGCTCACACTCAGCACCTCGGCCCGGTACAGTCGGCCCGCGACCAAGTCTGAGAAGACGAACTCGGTGACCTCTGAGCCCAGCTGCTGCTGTTGGCGCTGAGAGCCATCAGGGTTGAAAAGAGTCAGCAGGTACCAGCTCAGATCTCCATCGGGCCGGTCCCAGTTCACCCACAGAGCATCAGACTGGTTTCCACTGTGAGCCCTCAGAGACGGCACCGCTGCTGGGACTGAAGACGAGACGCAGGACAACAGATTGATCAGACCCGAACTCATTCAAAACTCTCAGAATGTTAGTGATTTCATGATTCACTGATGTTTCATTGTTTTCTTCTGTCTGTTTTTATTCTTTGGGCACAGACTGGGGCAACCTGATGACAACACTATGACATCATGATCACAGACCGATTCATCATTAACCCCCCTTACCTGTCCTGGCCCAGACAGCTGATTGGTTGCTCTGCTCTCCGCTGTGAGTCACCACCACCATCCTGTATGGAGCTCCAGGTCTGAGACCCTGGAAGGAGCACTGCTGACTGCTGGACTGGCCTTGCTGTCTCTCCTGTAGCGAGTCATCACTTTTGTGCAAGAAAAACTCATAGAGGTCAAAGTCTCCCTCTGGTGGAGTCCAGTGGAAGGACAGGCTGGTGGTGGTGTTGGCTTTAACCAATAGACTGGTGACGGCTGCCGGACCTGACAGGAAGAAGAAAACACTTTTCTCTCTAAATATTAGAGACTATTCAAATATTAACATTTTTATTTTACAAACTCCTCTGACTGTTTCTACAAATATTCCAGAGTTTTACATTTTTTCTCTACAAGTCACACGTTTTTCCTTAAATATGAAATACTTCTTTTTTCTGATAAATGAAAACTTTATGCGGCGCTTACAAAACAATCCAGCTTCTTTTTTAGAAACATTCCAACAATTAGTGATTTTTATTATTTCTTGCTGAAAAATAACCACAACCAGAATATTCTTCTTGAAATACACAAAAAGTCATCAAGTAGAGCACAAAAGCTTCAGTCTGTGTCTCTGTTAACAGCAGCCTGACACCTGCTGGTAGAAGAACACCTCCTTCCATCTAAGTTAGAAACAGGAAGTCTTACGCGTGCGAGCCTCAGCGCTCACGCCCCAGCTGCGGACCCCCCCGCTGGTGGTCTGGACCAGGACTCGGTACTTCCTGCCCGGCGTCAGGCCGTCAAACCTGCAGCTGGTCTGTCCAGAAAGCCGAGAGGAGTTTGACACCAGGCCACCTCTGTCGTCCAGGAGCTGGAGCACATATCCGTCAGACACACCCAGAGCTTCCTGCCAGCTCACCTGCAGGCTGCAGGTAGAGTGGAGGTCCTCCAGCTGGACACCCGTCACCGCTGAGGGCACTGAACACAGGTACATAACTTAATAGGCAGCTGAACAGGTAGCGTGTCAGTAGTACAAGCACACAAGCATTATGACATGATACTCTAGTTACAGTTTTTTACTGTCAGTACCCAGGGTTAATTATATCATACGTTACAGTAGCAGCGGCTCACCTGTGCGTCCGGTGGCCGTGCTGTTGTTGAGCAGCTCTCCACTGACAGACTGAACCATCACACTGTACATCTGTCCGGGCTGCAGCGAGCCAAATGTCACCTCATTGTGGTGTTTGAGGACGGGCCGGACGTCCAGTTGTCTGTCCTGTCTGAACAGGAGCACAGAGTATCCGTCCACGTCGCCGTGGCCTGGAGTCCAGCTCACCTTCAAACTGCTGCTGTCTCCACTGTTACTGACGTGGATGTTCTTCACTTTACTGGGGACTGAAGAGAGAAGAGACCAGAGCAGCTGCTTCACTTCATCTCTGTCTGCATATAAACCACAGCTGGACAGTTTCAGAGTGGAGCTGAAGTCAAAGAGTCTGTACTCTGGTCTGCTGGTCAGACTAGAGACATTTGAAGTTGTTGCAATTTTCAAAATTTTGGACATTTGACTGACTAAACAATTGATGAACTAATCTGCTGATAATTTCTAAACATCTGAAGTATCTGAAAACATGTTTTAAAACTTGAAGAACAACTGAATCAGATGTCTCCAAACAGCTTGTCTGCTGTGATCACAACCTGATCTGAAAATATCAACACTGTGAGCGTAGCAGCTACAGTGAAGGTTTCAGCTCACAAAGGTATAATATCATCTGTTCAAACCATATTGGCGCTGATTCTGGTTTCCACAGTTCTGGCCTGGTCTCACCTGTGCGGCCCTTGATGAACTGGGCCCTCTGGTTTGGGCCGCTGAAGGTGGAGACCAGGATCTTGTAGAGGCGTCCAGGTGTGAGCGATGACAGCACACACTCTCCCACACCGCTGCCCAGAGTGACGGGAGGAAACACCTTCATGTCGTTGAACAGTAGCTGCACCTCGTAGTGATCCACATCACCAGGGGCCGCAGACCACTTCACCCGCAGATCCTCAGTACCCCGACCTGCCAGAACCAGAGACTTGACCGCGGCCGGGACTGCAGGACAGAAGAAAGACTGAAATGAGTCTGTGTGAGACCTTCTGAGCCCAGACAGACTCAAACAGTTCTCATATGATGGATCAGAACAGATACTGACTGATCACTCGTTAATAGATTATTATTATGATAATTATCAAATATTACACCAGATAAAACATCATCATGTCAGACGTCAGATTGATGAAGTGACAGTAACCCTCGACATGTTCTGACAAAGGTGACATCATCAACAGTCAGTGGAGTCAGGGGTCACTCACAGGTGCGTCCGTGGGTGGAGGTGCTGGTTTCGTACGTCCCGCTCCAGGTGCTGATCAGCACCGTGTAGAGCCGGCCTGGCACCAGGCCGCTGAACACACACTCGTTCTGCGTCTTAAGGAGCGTTTTGTTCTGCAGGAACACATTGTTGTGTTTGATGAACACCTGGTACAGGTCGAAGTCTCCGGCAGCATGACGCCAGTACACCTTCAGATAGTCGTCCCGAGCGGCGTGAGTTGCTGTTGGGCTCTGCACCTTCGACGGCTCTGACACAGGAAACAGTTCATGTTACTTCTTTAACTGCTCCACCCAATTTTTATTCATGTGTACAACTACTACAAGAGTACTATGATCACTGAGGATGAGTAGGTATAATGTTATCTGTTCTTGTGTCTGTGTAACCAATCAGATAATCTGTATCTGAAGTGGGTGGGGCTGACATCAGACAAAGATTCTGATTTCATTATAGAAATCCATTGAAATGGATGTTTCTGATTATGTCACATCGCGGTGAGGTTGTCTTGTCTTGGGATCTGTCTCGTGAATTTTATGTTTTATTTTGAAAAGTAACTCTCCTCTCGTTTCAGGTCACTTGCCCTTCCTCTTGTGTCACCGGTCTGACGTCATCCCTAATTCCTGATTGTTTCCACCTGTGCTCCCCTCCCTCATGTGTATAAAGTCTTTGTCTTCCCCTGTCTACGTCGCCTAAGTATCTCGTCTTCCATGTCGTGTGCCCAAGCCATTATCCACAGTCCTGAACATTGCATCGCTAAGTATATTTCTTGTTTTATTCATCTGCTTTTTGCCTCTCTAGGAGAGTTTATTTTTGTTGTAATTTTCTGGTTAAGATTTTGTGTTTGAGTTTGAGTTTTCATAGCCTTTTTGTTCTCCTCGTTGTGAGTGATTTTGAGTTTGTAATTTGATAAGATAGAGCAGTCATATTTCATAGCCTGGTGTATCCTCTTCGGAGTGAATTTATTTTGTAATATTTTATAGCTTTATTGAATCTTAGAATAGAGTAGGTTATCCTCCTGCGGGAGCGTTTTCTGTTTTTCTATGTTCTGTGTTGTTCGTCTTGTTTGTCATCAAGAAGTTTCATAGTCATTGTTTTTGCATTCATTCTGGGGAGAGTCAAAAACAGATTAATAAACCTTGACTATACTTTCGCTCATTCTGCATCTGAGTCCTTTTTCCTGTCCAAGTCTGTCAGTATACTTAGGCCAGCTATGGACTCGGCGGAAAAAGAGGGGACTCTCGGAACTACTGCGGATCCAGGAAGCTCGCCTAACCCGCCAGGAGGAGTTTCAAACCGCCATGGCGGCCAACATGGGGCAACTCTCCTCCCAGATCCAGGAACTGCTAGGACAAATCTGTCGCCAAAACTCCGCCACTTTGACCCCGCCTTCTCCAGCCACCCCGGAAGCACAAGCGGCATCCGGAGGAGCTTCTTGCAAACTGGCCTCTCCCACCAAGTACGCCGGTGAGCCTGGCCTTTGTCAAACATTTTTCAATTCATTTTGAATTGATGCCTCAGGCCTTTGTGACTGATCGAGCCAAAGTGGCTTTCATGATCTCGCACCTAACCGGGCGAGCCAAAGCTTGGGCTTCGGCCGAATGGAGCCGAAATTCCATAGTGTGTGAGACCATACTAGGCTTCCAGATGGCGCTAACTAAAACCTTCGACCCCGTGTGTTCCAGCAGAGAGAAGGCGCAGGAACTCAGTACCCTAAAACAAGGTAAAGATTCGGTCTGTGATTATGCTATTCATTTTCGCACGCTGGCTGCAGAGAGTGGGTGGAACGATGCTGTTCTCTACGACACCTTCCTGAAAGGATTATCGGCGGAGATTCAAGATCTGCTGGTTCCCTTGGATTTACCCACCGATCTGGACGCACTCATCGCCCTCGCTATTTGCATGGACAACCGTCGCACGCAACTCCGGAAGCATCGTGAAAGCAGACAAGGCAGCCGGGATTCCCAAACAGCTCCCAGAGAATCGAGATGGCCGACTCCGCACCGAGCGTCTCCGGAAAAGACTCTTCTACGCTCCGAGGAAGAACTCATGCAGCTGGGAAGAGCGCGTTTGTCTTCGGAGGAACGACGACAGGAGGGTAGATGCTATTATTGCGGAGAAACTGGTCATCTAGTCAACTCATGTGCAGCCAAACGGAGCCAGGGGGTGAGTTCTAACCAGGTGGCTAAGTCTGCTGCTCGTGTGCTCACGTCTGTTACAATTAACTTACATATTAACATGGATGTGCTGATTGACTCTGGAGCAGAGGAAAGTTTAATGGATCATAACCTAGCCAAGAAGTTACATATTGACTGTCAGCCTCTAGTTAGACCCATTCGTGCCCGTTCTCTTAACGGAGCAGATATTTTTGTCATTACTCATATAAGCAACCCGGTTAGACTGTCCATCGGTAATCATCACGAAGATATCAAATTTCATCTGTTCACATCCACCTCTCACTCCCTGATTCTGGGACAGCCTTGGCTTTTTCGTCATAATCCTCACATAGACTGGAAGAGTGGCCAGATCAGGGGGTGGGGGGAGGAATGCACCGGACACTGCCTTTCTGAACCAGTCACCGAAATAAACTTGTTCTCCACCAATCCTGTTCCAGAATCAGAATATCCAGACCTGACTGCCGTACCAAGCTGTTACCACCACCTTAAGGAAGTTTTTAATAAAGCTAAAGCATTGTCTCTACCTCCTCACCGCCCATACGATTGCGCCATTGAACTGATTCCTGGCTCTACTATTCCGAAGGGACAACTATATTCCATATCCGGACCCGAGAGAAAGGCCATGAACGAATACATCACCGCATCTCTGAAGGCCGGACTCATTCGCTCCTCATCATCACCCGCAGGAGCGGGTTTCTTCTTTGTGGGTAAGAAGGACGGGTCGCTTTGCCCATGTATTGACTATAGCCCATTGAATGACATAACTATTAAAAATCATTACCCACTTCCTTTGATGACATCTGTCTTCGACCAGTTGCAACAGGCGAAAGTATTCACCAAATTAGATCTTCGCAACGCCTAACATCTGATCAGAATCCGGGAAGGAGATGAGTGGAAGACAGGCTTCAACACCCCAAGTGGACACTATGAATATTGTGTTATGCCTTTCGGACTCACTAACGCACCTGCTGTGTTTCAGGCTATGATAAATGACGTACTCAGAGACTTCCTGGACCAGTTCGACTACGTTTATTTGGACGACATCTTGATTTATTCACCCGATCTTGCCACACACCAGAGCCATGTAACCCAAGTCCTTGAAAGGTTGCTTCAACATGATCTGTATGTCAAAGCTGAAAAGAGTGTCTTTCATGCTGAGACTGTCTCGTTCCTGGGCTTCATTGTAGCCCCTGGAAGAGTACAGATGGATCTGGCTAAAGTTAGCACTGTAGCCGAATGGCCTACCCCAGACAGCCGCAAAAAGGTACAGCAATTCCTTGGGTTTGCTATTTTTTACAGGCGGTTTGTCAGAGGTTTTAGCGCAACAGCTGCTCCTCTCCATGCTCTTACCTCCACCCAGGTCCCGTTCGCTTGGAACCCAGCGGCTGAAAAGGCGTTCAAGGAACTGAAGCACCGTTTCACCACAGCTCCTATCCTCACCTTACCGGACCCCCAGAGACAATTCGTGGTGGAGGTAGATGCTTCTCATGATGGAGTAGGAGCAGTCCTGTCCCAAAGATCCGAGAAGGATGGTAAGATGCACCCATGCGCTTTCCTGTCCCGACGACTATCTGCAGCAGAGCAGAATTACGACGTGGGCAATCGAGAACTGCTGGCAGTAAAATTAGCGTTGGAGGAATGGCGACATGGCTAGAGGGTGCTGAGATACCTTTCATTGTCTGGACTGATCATAAAAATCTGGAATTTATTAGGAAGGCCAAAAGATTGAACTCTCACCAGGCCAGGTGGGCTCTGTTCTTTAACCGCTTCTCTTTTACTTTGTCTTACAGGCCGGGATCCAAAAAACGTGAAACCCGATGTGTTGTCCAGACGCTTTGATCCCGAGCCGAAGGCCAAGCAAACCGAGCCTATCCTACCACTGAACTGTGTGGTAGGAGCGGTAACTTGGCCTATAGAAAACGAGGTAAAGCACGCAAATGGTGGAGCCCCGCCGCCTCGTGGCTGTCCAGACAATCGTCTATTTGTACCCACAGAGCTACGGCCACAGGTGATTCATTGGGCTCACACCTCGCTGCTTTCATGCCATCCGGGGGTCAAGTGAACCATGTACGTCATCTCCCGGAGATTCTGGTGGCCAGCAATGGAGTCAGAGGTCCGGGAGTACATAGAGGCGTGTTCGGTCTGTGCTCGCAACAAATCTTCATCCAAGGCTCGAGCAGGACTCTTACAACCACTACCCATCCCATCCAGACCATGGTCAGACATCTCACTGGACTTTGTCACTGGGCTCCCGGTCTCTCAAGGAAACACTACCGTACTCACAGTGGTGGACCGATTCACTAAAATGGTACGTTTCATTGCACTACCGAAACTGCCGTCAGCCATAGAAACAGCGGAAGTCATGATGACTCAAGTTTTTCAAATCCACGGATTCCCTAAAGACATTGTTTCGGACCAGGGGCCCCAGTTTGTATCCAAATTTTGGAAAGAATTCTGCAACCTAATCGGAGCCACAGCCAGCCTGACATCAGGGTACCATCCAGAGGCAAACGGCCAGACCGAACGCCTGAACCAACAGTTGGAAACCGGCCTCCGTTGCGTGGTTCACCAGAATCCCTCAACATGGAGCAAACACCTGGTCTGGGTTGAGTATGCGCATAATTCATTACCCACCTCGGCTACTGGTCTCTCTCCATTTCATTGTGCTTTTGGTTATTCACCACCTTTATTTCCAGACAATGAGAAGGAAATCTCGGTACCCTCAGCATATGCCATGATCCAACGATGTCGACGCATCTGGGCAGCTGCCAGACAGGTTCTCAGCCGGCAGGGAGATCGGGTGAAGAAGTACGCAGATCGGAGAAGATGTCCAGCCCCTGATTACCAGCCTGGACAAAAGGTGTGGCTATCAGCAAAAGATCTCAATCTCAAAGTGGCATCCAAGAAACTGGCTCCTCGCTTCGTAGGTCCATTCCCGGTCACAGGAAGATTGGACCAGCAGCGGTTCGTCTACGTCTGCTTCGGTCCCTACGTGTACATCCCACATTTCACGTCAGCCAAATCAAACCAGTAAAGGAAAGCAGGATGGTGCCTACCACCACGCCCCCACCACCACCCGAGGTCATCGAAGGAGGCCCAGTTTATAAGGTCAAGCGTCTACTGGCAATCCGGAACCGGGGCAAAGGCAGACAATACCTGGTCGACTGGGAGGGATATGGCCCTGAGGAACGTCAATGGGTGCCATCCCGACACATCGTAGACCCACAGTTGATAACGGACTTCCACAGAGACAATCCTGATCAGCCTGGGCCATCAGGAGTTGGCCCTAGAGGGGGGGGTACTGTCACATCGCGGTGAGGTTGTCTTGTCTTGGGATCTGTCTCGTGAATTTTATGTGTTATTTTGAAAAGTAAGTCTCCTCTCGTTTCAGGTCACTTGCCCTTCCTCTTGTGTCACCGGTCTGACGTCATCCCTAATTCCTGATTGTTTCCACCTGTGCTCCCCTCCCTCATGTGTATAAAGTCTTTGTCTTCCCCTGTCTGCGTCGCCTAAGTATCTCGTCTTCCATGTCATGTGCCCAAGCCATTATCCACAGTCCTGAACATTGCATCGCTAAGTATATTTCTTGTTTTATTCATCTGCTTTTTGCCTCTCTAGGAGAGTGTATTTTTGTTGTAATTTTCTGGTTAAGATTTTGTGTTTGAGTTTGAGTTTTCATAGCCTTTTTGTTCTCCTCGTTGTGAGTGATTTTGAGTTTGTAATTTGATAAGATAGAGCAGTCATGTTTCATAGCCTGGTGTATCCTCTTCGGAGTGAATTTATTTTGTAATATTTTATAGCTTTATTGAATCTTAGAATAGAGTAGGTTATCCTCCTGCGGGAGCGTTTTCTGTTTTTCTATGTTCTGTGTTGTTCGTCTTGTTTGTCATCAAGAAGTTTCATAGTCATTGTTTTTGCATTCATTCTGGAGAGAGTCAAAAACAGATTAATAAACCTTGACTATACTTTCTCTCATTCTGCATCTGAGTCCTCTTTCCTGTCCAAGTCTGTCAGATTAAAGGAGTACCTCCATCAGCTGTCTATTTATACTCTGCCCCACCTCAACATTACTGACCCGACCTGCAGATGGAGCTCACGTGCTGTGGCTACAGTCGGGGCTGTACTCACGTGTCCTCTGCTGGACGGAGGTAGCGTTGTGGTAGAGGCCGCTGCGGGAGCTGATGGAGATGTTGTAGAGCCGTCCGGACACCAGGGAGTTGAAGACACACTCCGGGCTGGACTTGGACACGGACACAGTGTGCAGCGTCCTGTCGCGGTCGCTCAGTGTCACCAGGTAACTGTCCACCTCACCTGCCACCGGACGCCATGACACACTGAGGAAGTCACTGCGCCCGTTGTTGCTGACCGTCACCTCACCCACTGCAGCCGGGACTGAGGGGGGAGGCGGAGGTAGGTCAGAGGGGGAGAACACATCTCATGGTGCCGAGACTGTCTTAACCATAAAGTATCGGTCTGCTATTTCTGATCATGTTCTGAGTCAAACCCACAACACGTCTCTGTTCTGTCTGACTTCCTGTCTGAGGCCCGTTGGGTCAGACCACAGCAACAAACTGCCTCCACTCACTGTGAGCTGCTGTTTACATTGTACTCATGGATGTAATAGATTACCTTGATACTTAAGATTCTCAGAGTCCTGAACTGTTCCTACGTGTTCCTGCAGAGCCTGAATCAGTGTGCGTCGACCGAAAGGTGTTCAGATGTTCTGATCAGCTCAGTGGTCATGCAACTCCACACACAACTTGTATCACCAGGAGGAAAGTGTTCCTGTAAAATTTCACTGAGTCTCTGAGAACAGAAACTGTTTCCCAGCAGCACCAATTTCTTTATCTAACAATGGTGGTGGTCCACTTCCTGCTCCTGACAGGAAGTCCCTGACACACGCACACGCACACACACACACACACACTCCGACAGGTTGTTGTTGTCGACATTTCCTGAGAATCTGAAAATTCCGGCTTTTCAATAATATCCTGCGCACACACACACACACACACACACACACACACACACACACACACACACACACACGTGTTGTCTTTGTATGTATACTTTGCTGTGTGTCACTCCCCCTCTCTTACCTTACCTAGACACTTTATAAACTCTGTGAAACTCTGTCTCTGACTCATTCTGCAT
Organism: Sparidentex hasta; assembly: GCA_030272975.1. Lineage (NCBI taxonomy): Eukaryota > Metazoa > Chordata > Actinopteri > Spariformes > Sparidae > Sparidentex > Sparidentex hasta. The sequence goes on along the minus strand of JARJLU010019362.1, from coordinate 24,834 downwards.
TATTTGGACCTTCTTGTTAATGCAGCAGATGTTCTACATGAAATTCTTTCTGTCTTTGGGTAGAAACATGGAGTCTGTGTGTCTCAGTGATGGACGGGTCATGATTGTTACCTGTGCGTCCCTCTGCCACAGTCTGTCTGGAGGTATGTCCGGCTCTGACAGTGGTGACCACCACCCTGTACAGAGCTCCAGGTCTCAGAGAGTGGAAGCTGATGCTGGTGGCATCGGCCTCCACGCTTTGGTTCTTGATGACGCTGCTTTCATGGACCAGCAGGACACGGTACGAGTCCAGGTCCCCGGATGCTCGTTCCCACGTGGTCTGCAGGCTGTCGATGGAGCCGCCGTTAGAGACCTGCAGCCTGGTGACCTGAGTTGGAGCTGACAGAGACCAGAGAGATAGCACAGCTGAGACACTGAGTCCACCTGGTCCTGGTGACCAGGACAGACATCTTGTTTCACAGTGTGTCCTCGCATACTATTAAGAAATCACTAAATAAATCAAAAGGTACCGGTCTGGGCAGTCACAGAGGCAGAGCTCGTCAGGTTGCCACTGTTGGTCATCACGGTGATGGTGTACAGGCGTCCTGAGGTAAGGCTGTTGAAGGTGCACTCTCTGACCTCCAAGGTGAGGCTCCTCTGAGCCACGATGGTGGCGAGGTCCGCCTGTCTGACGACCACAGTGAAGCCATCCCATTCACCGGGCGGCTGAGTCCACTGCACACTCAGACTGCTTTCATCAGAGTGACGGAGGAGCAGCTGCCGCACGGCGCCGGGAGCTGGACAGATGAGACCCGTTATGACAAACACATTCTGACATATATTTAAAATGATTAGTATTTTATTCTCATCTGCAGGCTCTCTGAGGAGAGACGAGGCAGGCTCAGGGACTGCAACAGGGACATCAGCACAAAACACTGAATTCATCTCACACACTAAGCTCTGGGATTGGTTTTCTGTCAGTCAGGGGAGTCTTGCTACCTGTCCTCCCTCTGCTGCAGCTGTTGGAGCTCCGTCCTCCAGCTGAGCTCCTCACACACAGCTGATAGCTACGTCCAGGCGTCAGACCCTCAAACACCACCCGGGTGATGTTGGGAAGCAGCCGGCGCTCCTGGGGGATCGAGCCCAGAGCTGACAGTGTCACTAGGTAGAGGTCGACACCCCCTGCAGGTGACAGCCAGGAGGCCTGCAGGTGGTCTGAGCTGCCATTGTTGTCCAGGATCAGGTGTGACACGACAGCTGGGACTGAGGAGAATCACTCTGAATTACTTTATTTATCTTCTCTGTTTAGTTCACACAGAATTATTGTCATAACATCTACCTGTGATGGCCTGTTTGGTGGCGGAGCTCTGTAGGCCGGCAGCCTCTGTTACCACGGTGATGGTGTACAGGGTCCCGGGCTGCAGGCCGTCCAGCCAAGTGGAAGTTACAGTGTTTTGTAGACTGATGCTCTTCAGCAGAACCCCATCCTGATCTGACAGCAGAACCCTGAACTGCTCGGTTCTGCCCGGACCAGCCTGCCAGGAAACACCAAGGCTGTCTGAGGACGAGGAAGTCACCTGGAGGCCTTGGACAGGTGACGGAGCTAGACGAGGGATGCAAGAATACAGTTTATAGGAGGTAACAGACAGTTGAATAATAATGAATTTGAGGTGTGTCTCACATGTAGCTGTGAGGTGTGGACAGGTGTCTGTGTGTCTCACCTGTAGCAGCTGAGGTGTGGACAGGTGGGGCGCTCTTGTCTCCGGCTGTAGCCACCACGCTGATGATGTACAGAGTGCCGGGGACCAGGGAGCTGAATCCTGACTGGGGGGCAGCAGAGTCCATGACTCTGGTTCTGTGGGTGGATCCGGTGCTGGGGTCCTCCAGAGTCACATCGTACCAGTCCACATGACCCGCAGAACGAGACCAGAACACCTGCAGACCTGAAGAGCTGCTGTGAGCCTGAACAGGGTCCAGCTGTACATCAAAACTATCTGGACTGACCGGGTCTGAGGTCAAGGAGACAGAAAACAGAGGAGACAGAAAAGACAATGACAATGAGCTGACCCTTCAGAATAAAAGTCTTCCTGCTCCCACTGTATTAGATTAAAGGAGCAGTCCATCCAGAAAGTAACACTCATCAACTCCTCCTCCTGATGATATAAAGTCCTCCTCTCCTCCTCCTGATGATATAAAGTCAGGTTAAGTGTTGTTGTCCACAGAACAGTTCTGGAGCTTCACAGTCAAACAGAGTTGCAGCATTCTGATAAACAACTGAAGCAGCTGAGACTTGATTTAAAACATCAGATGTCTCCATCAACTCGTCTTTTAAGAATGTGTCTGTAACAGGTTAAAATTAGGTGTGTGTGTGTGTGTGTGTGTGTGTGTGTGTGTGTGTGTGTGTGTGTGTGTGTGTGTGTTTGTGTGTGTGTGTGTGTGTGTGTGTGTTGTGTGTGTGTTGTGTGTGTGCATATGTGTGTGTGTGTGTGTGTGCATATGTGTGAGTGTGTATCCTGTGTTTGTGCTGCAGCAGAGATGGAGGAGGTTGATACGATTGTTTCAGCAGCTTAAAGAATGAAACGTTTTCATGGAGCGGCGGTCGGTCCGGACAGGAAACAGAATAATACAGAGGGTGGAGCAGGACGAGGACGAGGAGCGCTATGCTGAACTCTGGCCTGTTGTTACTGATTCACTGCTTCCTGCTGCAGCTCAGCGACCCCCCCGAGGACAACATGGCAGACTGGAGCAGCCTGAAGTGGGGAACTCATCGGATCCCCTCTGAGGATCAATAAAGTGTCAACTTACACTATAATTATGATCATCTACCAGCTGACACGGGAGCCTTCAGAGGGACAAATAATTAATGGGCGTATTAATATAATGAGTAATCAGTGATACCCAGGATCTTCGGGGTATCACAGGATCTTCTCAGGATCTTCTCACCTGTGCGGACTGATGCGTTGCTCCTCTCTCCGTCTGTCTTAGACACCACTGTCAGATGGTACAGGGTCCCGGGCTGCAGACCGGTCAGGTGACAGCTGAAGGATGGTTCAATCAGCTCGCAGTCGGTGGATCGATCATCAGACATCAGGCTGAAGTTACAGGACGGACCGGTTGAGGTCAACGTCACAAGCACAGAGTCTGAGCGGCTGCTCATCTCCGTCACGTTCACAGAGCAGCGGGGAGCCTCAGTGGACTGCACCTGAAACAGGAAGTGACATCACCACAGGTAACGCTGAGCACAGAGGTGTGAACACTGACACCTCTACTGACCAGCCGCCACTGATTATGTATCATATTACATTCCATAGATGGAGTGCAAACGGCAGGCGTACAGGTGAACCACTGACAGGATCCTGACTGGCTGCATCACCTGTAAGACTCACCAGCACCCAGCGAGCAACAAGGACAACATCCTTTTGTGTTTGTGTATTTCAAGACATAACAGCTGAGATGGAAAGTTGTAACAGAACAAACACAATAATCACAATAAGCCCTGTGGGAAACGTGATGGACAGACGGTAGAAAGCCTCGGCTCACTTTCCATCTGCATCGTAATGAAGGCGCTGCTGTCTGACTCTGAGCTGTGACCAACATGTTGAACTTTAAAGACTCAAACATGAAACATGAACAGGTTGGAGAGACTATGACATGTGTCTCATCACAGTATGTTCTCTATGTATGTACGTCTAAGAAACACTGACTCACCTCATTTATGCTCCAAAATAAAGTGAGTATCAAACATCTGAACATCGCGGCCTCTGGTTTAAATCTGTCCGCTCAGCTGAAGGAGAGGAAACGAGGAACAACAGGGCTGACATCCTAAGGACAGACAGAGTCAGACGATCCGCACGGTGTTCAAGACCAGACTCCTTCTACATCTTCACCATCATCCTCATCATCCTCATTGTCACAGCCGGCAGCCTGCTGTCGGCCAGTAGAGTCAAAGCGAGCTGCCTGCTGTCACACATGGAAGCAGGACTGTTTCCATCAGTTTTCAGACCACCACACCCGCCTTCCTTCCTGCCCGCCTCCACTTTCTCGGACGACCTTTAACATCAAACTGAGCTCCATCCATCGGAGCAGCTGCAGCCATTGTTGTGCCTCAGTAAGAGTTATCCAATCAGGAAGCAGCCTCAGAGCAGGGCCATAATCTGACACTAATGATACAAGAGCTCAGAAGCAGCACTTTAATGTGGATCAGTGAACCTTCGGATTCACCTGGTGAACAGGTGAAAGGTCACAGCCTCCTCACACACACACACACACCCACGCACACATGCACGCACACACACACACGCATGCACACTCTCTCCCTCTCTCTCTCCCCTGCAGTTGGTCAGCTGATCGATTCGTCATCATGATCAGGACTGTTGATGACGACTTGATTACTGAGTGTAGCTTCATCACTGAAACTCTCACAATTGTTTAAGTTACTGATGGAGCTGATGGACCTGAACCAGCTCCATCAGCTCTTGACCTTCTTTCTTGACCTATTGTATTCCTAGGAATTCTTTCTTTCTTTCTTCCGAGAAAGTCATACTTCCCAAGAAAACTCACCAAACTTTACAGAAATGTGCGGCCCCATGCCAGATGTACTTCATTCCAAGGACATGTCAATATTCCTCCTGGAGTGGGCACAATAAGTGTTTAAATTTTAAAAACTTTAAAAATACCCACAACATCAACAGTACATGCTACAGTTTTGAAACTTTCACCAAACTGTTGGTCCACTTAAACTCATTACAAATTATGAAGTCCATCACTAAGTTTTTTCAAAATCTGTAAAACTTGTAAAACCTCTCCTCCTACAATTTTTGCTCAGTTGTCACCAAACTTGCTAGAGAGCATCTTCAGACAGTCCTCCACAAAACTTGTTTCTCGGATTTTTGATTTATTAAAAATTAAGCCTATAGTGCATCAAAATGTTTGACTGTAAACAGTACTGTAAACATATACTATCAAATTCTTACTAAATACATTTTCAGTCTTTCTGAAAAAAATTGAGAATATTTTGGAGTCATGGCTAATTAAGTTTGACAAATATCAGAATTTTATCTAAAAAACTGAATTTTTGAGAACATTTTGAATTCTGCTCTCATGGGAACAACTGGAGTCAGTGTAAGAGTGGCATTTTTACACATCAGATCTTCTCTTATGAAGCAAAACACTTAGAGTTAAAAACAAATCACCAACATTTCCATGTTGTCAAGATGCAATTTATGTATTATCAGATTTTTGTTCAGGTAACAGAATTTCTGACACTTTGACCATTTTTTAAATCTGCCTTGACAACAGCTGCCCAGACAGTGACTCCCTGAGTCGACAAATGAAGCAACACAGCAGGTCTCACTTCCAGCCAATTAGCTCAGTGAGTTAGGAGCTGGTTCTTGGTATCAGGGGTTGTGGGTTTGAGACCCAGCAAGGACGATGATGATGATGATGATGGCAGATCAAAATGTCAGCTGTCCTCAATATGAAACACCAGACAACTGTCCTGACGGTGGCATCCCAGCAAGCCTCTAAACTGAATAAAAACAGACAGCTTGGACCAGACCATGGGCGAAGGCTAACTAAATTTTGCACCAAGGTCCAGTCCCATGCCAGATAACCTCAGCTGTAAACACAAGCCAATAGTCCTGATGGTGGCGCTACAGCAAGCATCTAAACTTCAAAACATTGAAAATTCATAACAAACCAACTGTAGTCTTTTTAAACCTGTTAAAAATTTGAAGTCCATCACTGTTTTTTTGTTTAAATCTCCTCCCACAATTTTTGCCTACAGTGCATGAACATGTTTGACTGTGAACACTACTGTAAACATATACCTGCAAATTGATAAATAAATCTTCAATGTTCATGAAAAAATTGAACATATCAGAACCTTTTTGAGAACATTTTGAATTCTGCTCTCATGTGAATAATTGCAGTCAATGCAAGCAGCATTTTTAAACATCAGTTATTCACTTATGGTGCAAATCAATCATTTTTAAAAACAAATTACCAACATCTCCATGCTGCAACTGTGTATTTTCAGATTTTTGTCTTGATAACTGTATTTTTTACAGTGGTTTCAAACCTGCCTGCACAACAGTGAATGGCTCACTCAATTTGTGAAGCCACTGTTGTATTGCCACTTGCCAATTAGCTCAGAACGATAGATGACAGTCTTTGGTTCCAGAAGTTGTGAGTTCAAGCCTCAAGTCATCACAAATTAACAATGTTGTCAACTGTCTTGTCTTCCTATTCTCCTGTTTGTTACTCAGAATTGCCTATATTTGCCAAAATAGCCCGGACCCGACCCATCACTGCACAGCAGCTGTAATCTTCTACTTGTGTCTCTGTGTGTGATGAAGTGGTTGGCTGCTCTTGTGTAGCATCTTCAATATAAATAGAAGTTTCTGTTTCTGTTCCTGTTCACTCGCTGCTATTTTTATCATTAAATGAAGCTGAAAAAACACAGTCTCTCTACATGAAGTCTGGGTGGAGTGCGGGTGGAGGTTTGAACCACCGTGGTAGATCAGAGACAAACTGCCAGTGGAGACAACATGTCCCACATTTCTCTTCATCAGACAGTTCAACTCCAGATACATCACTGAGACAACAGCAGCTCTGAGCTCAGCTACATGCTAACATCAACATGCTAACATCCTGATGTTCAGCAGGTATAATGTTTCTCATGTTCATCATCTTAGTTTAGCATGTTAGCATGCTAACATTAGTTTATTAGCCAATTATCAGTAAACATAACATTTGATCTGAACTCATGTAAACAATGAGCTCTGATTAACAATCAAACTCACCATGAATCACCTAGTCACTGTGTGTGTGTTTAATTTTGATTCATTGTATTTTTGTGAGCAGTTTCATCTAAAAATACTGTGATACGTCACTGTGATACGTCACTGATTCATGATGTTAGAGAAACATTCAGAGACGCAGAAGTGAAGCAGCAGAATACTCACAGGTGTAGTTGTGGTTTCAGGTGTAGTCGTAGTTTGAGGAGGAGCTGTGGATGTTCTGCTGGCTGTCGTAGCTGCAAGTGTGGTTGTACTGGTGGTGGTGGTGGGTGGAGCGGTTGTTGCCATGGGTGTGGTCATCACAGTCTCTGTCATTGTGAATGTCACAGATGGAGTTACAGGCGTGGTTGCAGGTTTGGTTGTAGGTGGTGTTGTAGGACTGGTGGGTGGGGCTGTTGGAGCAGAGCTGGTGATCCTCCCTGTGGACATCACCCCAGCTGTTGGAGATGTGGGTGGAGCTCCTTCAGTGGTGGTGCTGCCTGAGAGTTTTGTATGAACAGAGAGCTGCAGCATCGAGCTAACTGTGGGTGGAGGCTGTGAGGTCGTAGGCAGGACATGGTGGGTGGAGGGTGGATGTGTCTCCATGACTGATGTAGACATCACAGGTGTAGCTGTGGTGGAGGCAGGTGGAGGGGAAGTCCTGCTGTGGGATGTCTCTGTGTCAGGAGTCGAAAGTGTCCAATCAGAACGAGCCGATGAAACAACAGCAGCTTCAGTGGTGACATCAGTGGTGACGCCAGCAGTGACGTCAGTGGTGACATTAGTGGTGACGTTGGAGGTAACGTCAGTGGTGACATTAGTAGTGACGTTGGAGGTAACGTCAGTGGTGACATTAGTGGTGATGTTGGAGGTAACGTCAGTGATGACCTCAGCGGTGACTTCGGCGGTGACGTCGGCAGGGACATCAGTGGTGACGTCAGCGGTGACTTCGGCGGTGACGTCAGTGGTGACATTAGTGGTGACGTTGGAGGTAACGTCAGCGGGGACATCAGCGGTAATGGCGGCGGTGACGTCAGCAGTGACGTCAGTGGTGACGTCGGCGGTGACGTCAGCGGGGAGATCAGTGGTGACGTCAGCGGGGACATCAGCGGTGATGGTGGCGGTGACGTCAGTGGTGGTCTCTGATGAAGACCATAGGACATCAGAGGACAACAGCGTGACTGTCTGTGTCTCTGGTTCATTTCCTGTCCAGGTGAAGTAGCCGTGCTCTGTGGTGGTCTGGTCACCTGTTCGGAGCTCAGGTGTGTTCATACCTGATGAAGCTCTGCTGGTGACTGCAGGGTGGAACTGTGAGGTGGAGGCCTGTCGGGTGGTGCGATGGGTCTTTATTCCGTGTGATGACTGTTGGTTAGTGACAGTCATGGCAGGACTCATGATGGAGTTGATGGTGCTAGACAGGCCCACTGGTTTATGTGTGGAGGAATAAAAGATGGTGGAGACGTGAGAGGTGTCTGAAAAACAAAGAGAAAAATGTGAGTGACACGATATTAAACTGATGAATGTACAGAACGAGGACATGATGACGCAGCCCTCGGACGAGCTCAACCAATCATTTAATTTAGGCTGTATGACATTACCTTTCTGTCTGCCTACACACCTGTCTGTCTGTGGTTCCACCAGGCTTATTCAGAAACAAATTAACAAGCTAGTTGCACGCCAATAGCAGAGAATTTGCAGCTAAAATTTCCCAATGCTAACATGCTAGCTTGACAGCGCTGAGTGCACTATAGTGCTGTTTGTTGTTTACAGTCATGACGATGATACGAGGCGTCTTCAGCCGCATCTGTGCATCGGAAGAAGCTGATTGCTGGAGTGTTGGGCCAGTGATGTTAATTTGAATTGTACTCCGCACTAAATTATAAAAAGGCACTGAGTAGATTATATAGTGTATAGTGTACTAAAAGTACAAGTAACTACAAAAAAATACTTAATCACAATCAAGATGATGCCTAGATGTCATTAGTTTCTTCCACTCCTGGCCACAGTTTCTCTTGAACACCACAGTAATGTGGATACAGACACATTTACATTTCTGTCCAAAGTGACTTGCAGTATTTCAAACATTCACACACTGATGGTGGCAGCTGCCATGCAAGCTGCCCACTAGCTCATCAGGAGCAGTTTGGGCTTCAGTGTCTTGCCAAGAGACACTTTGACATACAGACCAGGGGAACTGAACCAGCAGCTTTCCAATAACAAGACACTGCCTCTACCCCTGAGCCACAGCCGCCCACACACATGTGAGCTGGTGTTACAGTAATCTGGATACTGTGACAGGAAAAGCTGTTGATGCGTTTCCTGAACCAGCAGACAGCAGAAACAATGTGAGGAGGGAAGTCTGCTCTGACCGTCGGCCATGTTCACCTCCTCTCATTAACACTTCCTGTCATGCTTTCTCATGTTCACCATCTTAGGTTACTGTGTTAGCATGATGACATTAGCTTATTAGCATTAAACACAGAGAACAGCTGAGGCTGATGAAAAAGGTGTTTTCAATGGAAAGAAGTTAAAGCTTCAAACAGACTCTTCGTTACAGCTCATTAACTGAGACATTCTCCAATTCATCCACTGGATCCTTCGCTACAGGTCAGACAGGTTGAACCTGGTCCAGCTGTGCTACAGTGCTGTTCTGACTTATTTTTTGGTGTCGAGCAGGAAATCACACATCTGTGGAATCACTAATACATTACCAGCAACCCCGACTTTAATCACAAATGTTGGGACCCACAGATGAAGCCATTCGTTGTGAATTTCATAAGGAACTCAGTATCCCAGAATTCAGTAGCTTTGAGCTACAACTGGTCAGAGTGACAGACCCCCGTCTGACCAGTTAAAACTCCAGCACCTTCCTTGTTCTCTCTCTCTCACTCGATGTCCTCTACACCTTCAACATCTGACCTTCAAGCTCTCCTCTCTATCTCCCCCCACGGGGCTGCCTGCTTTCAAGATCTCTTCTTCTGGTCTAACAGCTGCAGAGAGCTGCAACCTGTTTTTGCAACAGGCCCAAAGAACTTCTTCTACTGCAGCGACACAAAGTCCTGCCAGTAATCCAGATGAGCAGCACCAGCAGCTGATGATCGTAAGTCTGATCAACACACGTGTGAATGATGCTTCAAACAGACTCAGTAAACCATCCTCTCCAACCTGGCATCACGTCAGTCAAACACACACACACACACACACACACACACACACACACACACAACTTATATGATATAATAATTAATAAGTGATTATATGTTGAATTCGGTTTCACGCCTTTCTATTTGGTAAAGGGCCATTCTTCCTCGGCGATGAAAAGGGCCGTGTTAAACTTAAATATTAATTCACCTCCTCAGCTCTGATTAACAGTCTCCTGCATTCTACATGCAGCTGACAGTGGAGTTGCAGTTTCATTGGAGGACAGGTCACAGCTCATTTTCTGCCTCAGACTGTCACTGCGTTTGACCAGTGTGTTGTGTTTTAACTGTGTAGTGCTGGGGTCATCCCTATGTTCCCACATTTTTAGGACACATTCAAAATTAGGTCTTGTGTTCCCACACTTCCCTTCAATTTAAGCCCTGTCCTCCCACAAGATATTTTGGAAGCACTTTATGGTAAATGAATAAATGAATGAATGAATGAATGAATGAATGAGTTATAAAATAAATGATATAATAAATAATAAACAATTGTGATTAGTAGCAGCAAAAATTGTTACAATCACAATCATTACAAGAAAAAATAAAATAGGCTGATTGAAAAGGGTTTTGGCTGAAGCAGAGCTTGTAGATTGTTTTCATTTCCTTAAGTCAGACAAACAAAACCAGATAAGAACAAATATTTATTATAGATGATTAATATAAAGTGCTTCTGAGTTTTCTCTGTGCACATGTTATTATTGTGTTTGCTCAAATGGCTGCTGTTCATCAAAGCTTGATCCCTGGAAACTGTGGAGGAAAGGTTTTAGTTGTTCAGAACTTCCTTTTCCATCGACATGAAACGAGGCGGAAAGATTCATTGGCATTGTTGACGCCAGAACTGTAGAGCAAAGGTGTACACAAACCTGCTGAATAAAGAGGATGAGAGCCCAGTTATCAGAGTGATTGGGTTCCTTGAGGAGGACCAAACCCAACCCCAGAATGAAGCCATGATTAGCAGAGCAGAGCTTCCAGATGTTGGAAGAGATGATCCATTGGTGCCAGTGAGATGAGTTTACAAGGCAGAATTTGTGTGCCATTGTCGGGCAGTCTGAGGAGGAGGTGATAGACCACTGGCAGAGAGAGGCGATGCACCCCCACGATGGCGACGCAAGTGGAGGATCTTAGAGGCCACACTGGTCCGACTGAGGGGACAGTATAATGATGGCAATCGAAAGTCCTACTAGAGCTCTGTCAGCCACTGTGTTGTGGAGGCTGTTTAGAGTTGCCCTGCTTGTGGACATATGCTGTTCCCTGGCATCATTTTCACTTACCCTTTGCTAAAGTGAAGCTCCTTATAGTAAATTGAGTTTTGTATTTTTTTTTTGTCCTTGAAATAGTCTTCAAAGGACATTGGATAAAGTGGAAGAGGATGGATGAAGAGACTGTTTGAATGCGTACTGTTTATTAAAGACTTATAGACGTTTAAATGCGCACTGTGTTTGAATTGCACTAAGTCATGGAAGTGCGTTTAATTTAGGTATGAGGGTTTGTCATTCCACAGTAACCCCATGTCGGTGTAATGGTGTTGAGCTCGAGAGAGTATGGAGTTTAGCTCTCTCCTTCAAATTGCTGGCCAGAGGATTGAATAGTGAACCCTAGTACAAGTGGACAATTGATTTCAAAACACAGGACAAGATGTAAATATCCTTTATGTGCCAAAAAACACTCACCAAGAGAGTAGCACAGTAGCCTTGATGACACTGGCAGGTTGACACAGAGGAGTTTTCAAATAGGCATCCTCCTTCCTTAATGTTTCCTCCAAGAGCCTCTGACGCCTCCAGAGAGCTGGAAAGTGACACCAAGCATCCCAGGAGCACCAACCTGGCTTCCCAGAGTTAGTGATGCACTGCAAACTCTGGTTTGTGTCCAGTTGCTGTGCTTCATTTGTCTGATCTGACCAGAAGTAAGTCAATGCCAGGGCTCTGTACTAATTAGTTTAGTTTGTTTATTTAAAAGTACAATGTGAACTTAGAAAAGGGGGATAAAATCTGATACAAAATCATGAAAAAGGAAATGTGGGAACATAGGGCTGTGGGAACAGGGTTAGGGTAACCCTAACCATCCCACAGTGTTCCTCACACTACTGGGCTTATCGGGGAGAAAATAATCCAGAGATTCTGTTAGAATCCTGCCGTGTCTTTGTGAGAGGCAGAAAAAGTGAATAGATGGTTTCTGCATGCATGGTTCCCACCGTGAAGCCTGGAGGAGGAGGTGTGATGGTGTGAGGCTGCTTTGCTGGTGACACTGTTGGGGATTTATTCAAAACTGAAGGCACACTGAACCAGCATGGCTACCACAGCATCCTGCAGCCACATGCCATCCCATCTCGTTTGTGTTTAGTTGGACCATCATTTATTTCATAACAGGACAATGACCTCCAAACACACCTCCAGGCTGTGTGAGAGCCATTTGACCGAGAAGGAGAGTGATGGAGTGCTGCACCAGATGACCTGGCCTCCACAGTCACCTGACCTAAACCCAGTCCAGTTGGTTTGGAATGAGAAGGACCGCAGAGTGAAGGCAAAAAGAACAACAAGCGCTCAGTATCTCTGGGAACTCCTTCAAGGCTGTTGGAAAACCATTTCAGGTGACGACCTCATGAGGCTCATGGAGAGAATGCCAAGAGTGAGCAAAGCAGTAATCAAAGCAAAGGGGAGCTATTTAAAAGAATCTAAAACATGTTCAGAGTTATATCACACTTTTTTGTTTACTACAAAATTTCACATGTGTTCATTCATAGATTTGATGCCTTCAGTGAGGATCTACAATGTAAATAGTGGGGATGTCCCCATCAGGTTTTATTTACCCCGATCCGAGTCCTTTAATATTCAGTATCTGCCATTACCGAGTCCCGATCCGATACTCATATTTTCCTGGATAATACAGCTGCATTAAGAAAAAAAGTACTTGCATTCCTAAATAGTTGAAACAAAGTAAATACTTTCATATGACTCTTTCTTACTCTGCAGATGCTGCCTCCATATCATTCACTGTTTTTACATATTCCTCATGTTGTCACGTAAAATGACGTGGACGCGCTGCTTGTCTATTTCACAGTGTTCAGCATCTCCTTGAATGTCTGGTTTTTTTTTTTGGCCTTTTGGCTTTTATTGATAGGATAGCTGAAGCCTTTTGACAGAAAACAGGATGAGAGAGAGTGACACGCAGCAAAGGGACCCGAGCCGGGAGTCAAACTAGGGTCTGCTGCAGTGAGGACAAAGCCTCTGCACATGGGATGGCTGCTCTACCCACTGAGCTAAACAGCACCCCGACTGTCTGTTTTACATGCTCTGCTGTATGAGAGCCACCAAACTGGTGCACATACGACACTAACTCGAGAGTGGAGTCAATGTGATGTAATGCAGAGATGGTAGGGCAAACCTGGGATTCAAAAACTAAACCTTCTCCTCTACCACAGAGATGAGCTGGTTATCCAGAGAGATTAATTCAGTTACCCTCTCTGTAAGATTTGTGGCCATGTCACTGTCTTGAGGACATTTTTCTTTCCTTTTGAAAGTATCCGCGAGAGTTTGTTGCTTCGGTGTCTTTGCCTGTAATGCTTGAGTGAACTCGCTGAATTCTTTGAGTGTTTGTTTTTTATTTGCCGTAATGTGTAGTATTAATGTAGCTCTTTTGTTACCCCCCCAACCCGCCAAACGGTCATATTGCAGATTTTACATGTCGCCGTTGGACTACTTTTGAAGTTGAACCCACTTTATAAATTTGTTCCCAAATCCAAATCATTCCAAAGTATTAAAAAGGTAGGGCCATTCAACCTTGACAAAGGAGGGCCATATCTAAAGTGTCCTCCAAGCTTTGAATAATATCAAGGACCCACCTAACATTAGGGAACCCTTGGTGACCAATGATAAACCCATTCCGATCTCTGTGTATTGCATTAAGTAATGATACTTGTAGCTGTCTTGCTAAGACTTTACACAGAATACTGAGGTCAGAACTGAGTAAACTTATACATCTCGTATTTTCACATCTATTGTTACTGATTAGGATGAAGTGTAATTTAATACATGTCCCCTCAAAAAGGGTTTAAAAGCATCCCATTTGACACATGCTGTTGTTTGTGTCCATCTCGGTGGATCTCTAATAAGGGTCCATCTGTGTGCATCATACAGCACAGTCCATGGTCCAATGTTAATATACTGCTGTAGGAACAATCCTGTTTAGATGCAGAGATTAAAAAGTAATCTATCCATGAGTGTGTCTGATAAGTACTTGACTGACAGGAGTAAGCATCATCATTAGGTTTCAAGTGTCTCCAGATGTCTAACAGATTTAACTCTTAATGAAACAATGAATGGTTGTTCTACTTCTATTATGAGATTGATCAATACCTGTAGATCTGTCCCTGACTGGATGTGGTGTACAGTTCCAGTCCCCAGCAGTTCCATACTCTCCTGGGAAGGATGCAAGTGTGAGAAATACATTTGTAAAAAAGCTGGGTTCATCTGTACTGGGGCCGTATATATATTAACCAAATTCATGTTTAATGAGAACAGATCCCTGGATGATCAAATATCCTCGGTTACATTAGAAACCTGAGAGGGCACTGATTGGTGCATTAGTGTTTTAACTCCCTTGCCTGTGTTGTAAATGATGCTGCTCAGATGCTCTCCTGCCACCTCCTTCTAATTCTTACAGTGTTTCCTGCAGATAAAAACATGTTTGATTTGATGTCTTTCAACTTATTCATAACCTGGTTTATTTTCTTTGCTTTTTGTAAACCTCTGCAATTCCAGGAGGAAGCAAGTTCTATTTTTTGAGACATTCCAAATAATATACCATGAGGTTCTCTTAATGAAAATGACATATCAGAGAGGATTAACACATTTAAACCTTAGAACATTCATTGAACACACTGAAAAGTAGAAAAAAAATAACTCCATTCTCCCAACTAAATGGGATGCCCCCCTAGATTTGCTTCCGGCTACTGTTGCGAACAGATCCTGGATCAGTCCACTCTAAAACAAAATTTAAAAAAGATAATTAGGTGTAATGTGCCCTCGCTAATCTGCTTGTTTTACTTCTATCAAAATAGTTACTCCTGGAAAAAGTGGTATATAAGTGCAAGCTCAGAAATTGCAAGTTAAAATACTGACATTGTTGCAGCTTTTAATTTACCAACATTTACTCAAAAAAGTCATTTTGTTTTACGTACAAAAATTACTGAAGAGTGAAAAATAATATAGAGGGCAATGTTTGAGTGGAATTCCATTACAATAACAGACATGATAGTATCTTTACTGTATTGTCACACAGACTGTCTTAGTGTGCAAACCATCCTACATCTGCAGCAGTTAAATAAGAAACGTTCAAACTTAAGGGGGTACACACACAACGATAATCGGGCTGATTTCGCTCAGATTTTACTCCTTCCCTGCCACAGAAGATTATCTTCTGTCTTATAAGAAGATCCTATACGATTGTCCTGTGGTCTGTGGTGTGTTAAGAGTCAATCTGTCCTGATAATTTGCTCGGACATAGGTTGCAGCCGACAATTGTAAATGTTAAAGTTGGTCAATATTTACAACAACAAATCTTAATATGTGTGGGGAAACCCGACGGCTCCTGAGTCATTACTCATGTGACGTGAAAGGGAACTTAACCAACCAGCTGACTAAGGAACATGGAAGCAGACGTAAATAAAAACAGAGGCGAAATCTAACTTTTCCAGTGGGGATGTTTGAATTTGCCATTTTAATGTTTTTAATGGGTTTAGCGTCGGCGCTACCATTAACTGTTATGCACTACAGTCAATCGTCATGCTGGTGGTTAATGCAAGTATTGTGTGTTTTCAGAAAGGCTCACATTCCCTCTTCTATGTCTTCAATGTCTTTCATGTTTTAAAACGTTTATTTACTCTCTTATTATATACAGTCTATGCTCTTTTCTGTTTATGAAGAGCTCGGTGACGCTGGGGTTGTTGCCATTGGTTACTGTAGGTCACGTTTGATCACGCGATATTTCTGGCTCGGAGGACGAGATTCTAGATCGGCCGTAAGACAGATAATCTTTATGTTTGGTGTCCTGTGCTGAGAATATCGGAGCACACCACACACAGTACGATCAAGCTGATTTTTTAATCTTCATGTGTGGAGGCTCTACAGATAAAATATCTCTTAAGATTTATAAAATCCTTCTGTGTGTTCCCCCTTTAGTTTCCTGCTTTTTCAGGGCTAAACAGTGTTTATATGCTCCTTGTCCATGCAACGACAAACATCCCTGACTGGAGCGAGTTGTGTGCAAACACAATACTGATACACTGATGCCTTTAACTTTAGCATGTTAAGAGAGAATATTTTACTTTAAGGGAAAAAAAACACAGAGGATTTTTTTACGCTTCGTTGATTCCCGTTTTGTTGGTTTAAGCACCACAAATTCTACAGTTTCACAGTCTGTTGTTGCACAATCCCTCTGACCGTACGATCAACCTCACCTGTGCAGGTAAACACAAACATTTAGCTGACGGTCCTGTTGCTCTCTCTCTCTCTCAGGCGTCAACATTTACTGCTGCTTCTTCTTTCACCTTGCCTATGAAGTGTTGCACTTCCGTCAGAGTGTTAAATATGCGTGTTTGATCTCTGCAAGTTATGACCAGTTTGGCAGGGGTTTGATACTGTGTCTGAGGCCCAGGCTCCAATCCTCTAAACTTTGAGTCTTGTCTGGAGTGCTTTAACCGTTTCTTGTAGTTCAGTGTGTTCGTCCTCCTTTCGGTGCACTCCACCAGTTCTTTTCTGTTTTCTTCAACAGCCCGCAGGATCCCATCATGTCTAGTTGAGGACTCGGACTTCAAGCTGTGTATTGCCGCCAGTATCTCTGCTTTAGCTCCGTGCTAACGTTAGCCTCTTTGCTAGCTTGATTTTCCATGCTTTGCACCCTGAAGTCAGTTAACTTTGCTTGCGTCTTCCCTTTATTTCTGCTCAGTTTTCCAAGATTTGGCCTAACTGCTTGGAGACCAAGAGTCGCCTACACTTTTTAGGTGCAGTTCTGTATTTTATATCAGGATTTATTAAGATTTTTTGCGGTGCAGGGTTGAGCGTGACTAGCCTTCGGTCATACCGGGAGTGACTATTTTGACTTATTGTGACATCATTTCATTGATTATCATAAGATGTTTTCACATAAATGTGTTTGGTCTAAAAGGCTTTGAGTGGATAAACTACAACTACTGATTAAAACTGTCAAAGAGATCAACCAGTCGTCACTTCACTGCACCTCCATGACGTAATGATGTCATCATGAGCAGACAGTGTGAAGATGTCAGTTATTAATCAAGTTAACAATGTTCAAACTCAGAACAATTTGAACGTGATTAAGTCAACAACGACGTCCGTGGATCCAAACTGTCCTCATGTGAGTCATCAGGTAATTAAACTTACATTAATCACTGTGACATCACAGTGATGACACAGTTGGGCGTGGCTACAGGTGCATCAGTCCCAGGTGTTCAGACAAGCGTGTGTGTGTGTGTGTGTGGGTGTGTGTGTGTGTGTGTGTCTGTGTGTGTGTGTGTGTGTGTTTCCTCTCACCTGTTTCGGTGCACAGTGATGTCATCAGTGTCTTCCCTCCTGAGTCAATGTTGTATTTCCTCCACTCTGACATCTTCATGTGTTCTCCAATCACCAGCCGTGTTCCCATTTTCCTCAGGTACAGGTGTGTCTCAGCCAATCCGAGGGCTCCCTCTGTGTTGTAGCAGTTCCACGCCGGCGCCTTCCTGCACGCGCTCAGTTTGGCAAGGCGGATATGGACCGGCAGGTGGGGGCTGGGGTCCACCCACAGACACCTGGACGACTGTGTGTGGAGCAACCTGGTACCATCCAGCCACGCCCACTGTTGGGCAGGGTTAGTGACATCACAGTGTCCCAGGATAACCAGCTGACTTTGTGTTGACAGACACAACCCATGTGGGGTCAACGTGACAAGGAAACCAGCTGAGGACACAGGAGACAGACAGGATGACATCACAGACAGAAACTACAGATGTTCTGAATATAAAACATCATTGACTTACATTGAAGGCGTCTTCATGAGGATACAGTCAGGACGTCAGGGTTAGAGTTTTACATTCACATCATCTCCTCTTTGTATTCATTATTCTATATCATGATATATAATAAATATTATAATACACCACTGTGATGTTGTATGACTGTGTACTGTATCAGCCTTCACTTATATTCTGAGGATTTCATTAACTTCCTGAACATCTGATCCACATTAAATCATAATTATTTTTATATATAATCATATCAAACAGAACCATTAAGTCCACCACACTGAGGTTCAACCTTCCAGTTCACCTGAACCTGAAGTTCAGACATACTCTTCTCTGGAGCCCAACAACACATTGGACTGGACCTAACCCAGACCCCGGTGCAACATGGTGGCCAGATCAAACATGGCGGCTATAATAATATACAATCCAACGGCCAATGAGGCGTTTCTGTGTATATTTGATCTAGTCCGCTCAGCTGAAAGCTAAAGCTATGCTAGCATGATTCACAATCAAAGGTGCGTCTAGTCAACATGCAAGATATATAATGTACATATATATTTATATAATGTAACAGCGTGTCAAACAACAAGACAAGTTAGTTAAACAGCCACATCACTGTTCAGTGATCAATACAGCTGATCAGGACTGATCCAGGGCAGCACAAACACACACATACACATTAATAATAACAGGTTTACTCACCTGTTTGTGAGCAATCCATTACTTGTCCTGGCCGCTCAGATTACACACAGTGACGTCACCCTGTGCTGTTCACTGAAGACCGCAGCGTATTTTAGCCCCCTCTGTTACAACCCCTGAGGTCGTATAAACATGTCTGTGTGCGCTAGTCTTTCCTTGAATAACCCTGTTTTACCTGAGTATAAGTGTGTGTGATTGGTTGCAGGTGTGTTTGAGTGATTGCAGGTTGTCAAGGGAGCCGATTGATTCCCGCCTTGTAGCCAGGAGTTTAAGGGCCGGCTCCTCCCAGTTCCTGGGGGCTCTCTTCTGTCAGCCAGACTGCCAGCATGTTTGATTGTGTACAATATGTGTTTTGAATAAAACCATTTAAAAGGCTTCGCTGTTAGTGGCGCTCAGGGGACAGGAAGAGGGGAGTCTCATTTTCATGTTGGACATTTCCCCTCGACCCTGGTCGTAACACCCTCACAGGACCTTATTGATCAAACCTTTGTCTGCCAGTATTAATAAAGTATAGTAGTAATAAGTATTGATCCGGTCTGAACTGGGTCAGAATTTCACACATGTTGTTTGTCAGTTTACTGTCATTAAAGTCAAACCTCATGTAGTTTTGTGTTGAATTATACTGTCTCATCAACATGGCACCAAAACCAGTATGGAGCCAAGTGGGTCAGAAAAGGACGTGAACAAGATGAACATCACAATGAATCTGCTCTTGCTGACAGCTCCAGTTCTGTGAGAGGAGAGCTGGTTCTGATTCAGTTCTGTGCGCTGCTGATATCCAGGAGCAGCTCTACAAGTGTGTATGATTCATGACTGATTCACAATTCAAACAGGATCAATACTTTCCATGTGATGATCTTATAGAAAGTGATGATCTTACAGAACATGATGATCTTAACTTTAGAAATCTGCTTACTGAGTGAACAGCTCTGTTTTTATGATCAGTCGTGTAGAAATAAGATTTATTACTATCATTATTATTATTATGAAGTACATTTTGATTCACTGCACTGAAATTTTCATTTTTTCAGCTTCACACTTCTTTTGCTCAACATCTCAGACTAACTAAAGATGTTTGATAACTTTTAGTTACTTGACAGATTATGAATAGAATCAGCTGATAAGCTCTGCATCATGAGTACTTTTTCTTTTGTACTAAATATATTTTAATGAAAGTACCTTTTATACTTTTAGAAGAAGTAAATGTACCTCATGTCATTAATGACACACACATTTCTGATCTGAACAAGAAATACGTTTACTGCAATCTGAATACTTCTGATTTCTAACTACTTTCTGACTAAGTTAGCTCCTTTGAATATAAGACACTGTTTCATGTACCCAGTGAGTATTTGAGTATTTATACTGTAATCTGATCTGAACTAAAAACCTTTTGTTAGTAGTTTGATCTCTCTCTCTCTCTCTCTCTCTCTCTCACACACACACACACACACACACACACAGATCATCTTCATCATGAGTACTCACACACACAGCTGAATGTGACGAGCATGAAGAGCAGCGGCGTCGGAGCGTCCATGTTTCTGTGCGTCCTGCAGCCTCAGATGAGCAGAATGAAGAGCTAAAGGGAAGTGAGTGTTTGTGGGGAGGAAAGAGTCAGCGAGCAGCGTTTCCTTCTATTCAATTGTTGTGGACGTTTCACAGCCAAGGAGTCTGACGGAAATACCAGAGTCCATCGTTCACATGTTCACAGCCCTGATGAACCCAAAGCACAGCAGCTCACATACATGTCAAACTCTCATAATCATAATAATCATAATGACCATAATAATGATAATAATCACACAGAGGCAGGAGGAGGAGTCAGGTCCTGTATGTTCAGTCTCAGGTCACATGAGACGTCAACACATTCAGTTACACGCTCATTTTATCCAACCGTGCTTTTACGTGTGAACAGTGATTTTACTTCCATGAGGCAGAACAAATATGGCCAACCATATCCATCCTGTCTGCCTTCATCTTTAAAGGAGCAGTTCACCCAAAGTAAAGTTCGGTCTTTGGTCTTTCACCATCCTGAGTGTTGAACGTGTTTTCTTTCAGACGAGACGAGTCTCTGTCCTCCAAACTGACAATCTGAAAGTTTTTTTTCAGCCGTCGTCGGCGTCACATGTGTATCAGAACAGATCAACGCCGCAGAGCTCTTTAAAAATATGTTTCATAACAAGCGCTCAAATAATACGCAGCAAAAGCAAAAAAAACAAAGATGGGTGACAACAGGGTTAGCAAACAAAAGCAAAAAACAACAAAGAATATCAAACAAAAGCAAACAACAAAAAACAACAACAAACAACAACAAAGGATATCAAACAACAGCAAACAACAACAAACGATATCAAACAACAGCAAAGGATATCAAACAACTGCAAACAACAACAAACGATATCAAACAACAGCAAACAACAACAAAGGATATCAAACAACAGCAAACAACAACAACCAACAACAAAGGATATCAAACAATAGCAAACAACAACAAACAACAGCAAACAACAACAAAGAATATCAAACAACTGCAAATAACAACAAACAACACCAGCAAACAATCACAAACAACAGCAAACAACAACAACAAAGAATATCAAACAACTGCAAATAACAACAAACAACACCAGCAAAGAATAACAAACAACAGCAAACAACACCAGCAAACAATAACAAACAACAGCAAACAACACCAGCAAACAATAACAAACAACAGCAAACAACACCAGCAAACAATAACAAACAACAACAAACAGCAAACAACCACAAACAATAACAAATAACAACAAACAACAGCAAACAACAACAAACAATAACAAATAACAACAAACAACAGCGAACAACAACAAAGAATATCAAACAAACGCAAACTACAACAAACACAGCAAACAACAACATCAAAATACAGCAAACAATAACAAACACCAGCAAACATAACAAACAACAACAAATAGCAAACAATAACAAACAACAGCAAACAACAACAAAGAATATCAAACAACAGCAAACTACAACAAACACCAGCAAACAACAGCAAACAATAACAAACAACAGCAAACAACAACATCAAAATACAGCAAACAATAACAAACACCAGCAAACATAACAAACAACAACAAATAGCAAACAATAACAAACACCAGCAAACATAACAAACAACAACAAACAGCAAACAATAACAAACAACAACAAAGAATATCAAACAACAGCAAACTACAACAAACACCAGCAAACAACAGCAAACAATAACAAACAACAGCAAACAACAACATCAAAATACGGCAAACAATAACACACAACAGCAAACAACAACAACATCAAAATACAGCAAACAATAACAACCACCAGCAAACATAACAAACAACAACAAATAGCAAACAATAACAAACAACAGCAAACAACAACAAAGAATATCAAACAACAGCAAACAACAACATCAAAATACGGCAAACAATAACACACAACAGCAAACAACAACATCAAAATATGGCAAAAAATAACACACAACAGCAGACAACAACATCAAAATACAGCAAACAATAACAAACACCAGCAAACATAACAAACAACAACAAATAACAACAAACCGCAAACAACAACAAACAATAACACATAACAACAAACAATAACCAACAACTGCAAACAATAACAACAGCTAACAATAACAAATAACAGCAAACAACAAGAAATACCAGCAAATAATGACAAACAACAACAAAAACAGATATTCTGCGAATAAACAAACAAATCAATGAAAATCTGAAAATAAGCCAACATGTCTAACACTGTAAGAGTTCCTTCTGGTACCAGTCAGCTGATTTTCTTCAAGAGAGTCTGGAAGTAATGTTGCAGGTTAATACTAAGCTAGCTGCAGGTTGCTGGTTTGATTCCCCTGGTCTACAAGATACCGAACCCCAAACTGCTCCTGATGAGCTGGTTGGCACCTTGCATGTGTGTGAATGTCTGAATGAATTGCTGTTGCTGGACAGAAGTGCTCTAAATGTAAATGTAACTATCACAGACAAACACACATTCACACCTAAATGTTTCATCTCACCTGCAGGTCTCTGGTCTCTGCTAAGAGCTGAAACTCTTCTGACCCTAACCCTAACCCTCTCAGATAATTGATGATCCTGATTTAGATTTCAGTCTGTAGGGGGCGCTGCAGCCTCTTCAGCTGTTTCATTAAAGATTCATTCAAACTTGTGATGGAGGATCTGTTGGTGCAGCTTCTACATCCTGCCCCCCCCCCCCGACATCCTGTTCTGTCAGGAGGAACATCTCCACCCTCCACATCCTGACTGCAGCCATCACACACGACAGCATCGACCTTCACACACCTCCGACAGGCCTGTGTGTGTGTGTGTGTGTGACTCAGTAAAGTCATTGGTGTTGTAGCCTCAATTGGTCATTGGAAGAACTGCAGGCTTCAATACTCTAGCAGTGTGTGTGTGCGTGTGATGTCACACTTGTGTGTTTAACCTCTGTTGTTAAGAAGGAAGCTCCACCCTCAGCAGGAAGTCATGCTGTTTAACCCTCGAATGCAACATGATGAAGTTATCACATTGTTGGTTTCCTCCTCCTCCTGCTCCTCCTCCTCCTGTACCTCCTCCTCCTCCTGTCAGGACATTCATCTGTCCTCTCAGGGGTCAGAGGTCAGGAGCTGGGCATGTGTCCAAGGTTCTGCTCTTTGATTGGTTGAGGACATGTCATCACAGAGGAAGATGATGTTTCCTGAACTCAACAGAGGGGAAGAGCTTTATGAATGTTGCTGTGCCCCAATTCAGGGTCTGCATACTTCAAGGACCCACCGAATGAGTGTACTTCGGTGCGCCCTGCAGGCCGCGTTGTTGAATGGGACAGTCTAACCTTCGGAGCTTTTCATGGTTGCGTCACCAGATGTTCCCGCCCCTCCCCCTACGTCACTATTTATGCAGCCCAGGTCTGTGAAAGTGACAAGAAGAGTAAAGTTTGACTGCCAGACCTGTTCGAGCTGCAGGAATTCCTGATTTCCTTTTTAATCCTCCTCCATGTGGAGGAAGAGGAGAAGCGGCTGGTTTATCTCGGGCTGAGAGGATCGTGGAGAGGTAAACCTGTTATTGATCCCACAGTAATGTTATCAATATTATCAATATTAGCTAGCTAACAGTTTGGGGTTATTAATATACTGATACATTACGTTAATGCTGACATAAACTGCTGATCGCCATATATGGTTTTATCTTAATTTTAAAGGCATTATTCCCATTCATTCCTGTTTGGTAGATAGGATTGTTTGTTGTAATGATTAATAATAATAATAATAATAATAATAATAATAATAATAATAATAATAATAATAATAATAATAATGCATATTATTATCATTATTATTATGAAATTAT
The DNA here is from genome assembly GCA_030272975.1 of Sparidentex hasta. NCBI lineage: Eukaryota > Metazoa > Chordata > Actinopteri > Spariformes > Sparidae > Sparidentex > Sparidentex hasta. Next base: position 773 of record JARJLU010019362.1, on the reverse strand, counting down.
AATTCTTGCCTCTTTCTTAAGACATTCTCAGTGACATGGCAGCTGTGGATGGAGTCAGAACTGCAGACCCAGTTGATGGACGATGTGGTGGATGAGGACACTGGACCCCCAGACACCCTGAGTACCGACCCAGATGATGTCCCACTGACACCATCCAGCCCAGCAGCACTGCAGGGACTCCTGCTCAGCCTGCTACTGTCCTTCATCTGTAACTGTTTTAAGATTGTTTTTAATAATAATTGTTTTTGTTGTGTAACGATAGAACAATATTTTATTTCATGAATTATATAAAATGAAAAATAGTTTAAAAAGAACTCATAAATTAACTAAATAACAACAGCTATGTCAGGTTCAAACACCTAAAACATTCGTAAAACAAAGACTAGACAGAGAAAGAAAGAAAGACAATCAAGCGGTCAATTTTACTTGCAAGGAGAACAGAGTGTGTGCAGTCTCCTACACCCCAAACTGCTCTGCTGCGCTCTCTGTTCTCCTATCTTTTATTTCCTCAGTGTGGTTACAGAAGGTCATAGGGAGTAACACTTGCACAGCTCATTTTCTTCAGTGTAGGCAGGTTAGTATGCATTTCTTTGAAGTAAGACATAGTGAAGGTTTCTCTTATCCGGGTTATAAACCAGCTGCACAGCGGGTTCGTGAACCGACTGTCACAACACATGTGTTATTTCTTTTCACAGTCAGGAAACTGAAAACAACGACAGTTGATTAAGCAACACATTCAATAAGCGAGTGATAATATGTACAGTGATTCCAAC
>JARJLU010019360.1:0-29959 GCA_030272975.1 Sparidentex hasta | reverse complement strand
AACTAAGAATCAACTAACCAACTTTATTTAATCAATTAATGTTAGTTAATGACTAATAATGCATTCATTAAGTAAATGCCTTTTAAACATGTCCTTACTACTTACATTAAATACATGATACAAGCAGAAAAACATTAAATCTGCTTTATTTTGGAACTTGTAAAACTGTACACTTAACCTGAAACATGGTGATCACACAAAACATGAATGAATACAGAACCATCAGATAAAAGGCAACTCAGTTTCTCTAATTTACATATAATGTACTGAAAACCATTCCTTTTTAAGATAAACAGTGTTAATGCAGCTTTTCTCACAGTATAAGACATTATTACATTATGAGGTTTTATTACATTATGAGTTGCTATATAGTGGAGCTCATAACGTAATAGGTTATTACATTATTACGTTATGCGCAAAGACGTTATTACGTTATGCGCTCATGATTTTATTACATTAAGAGTTTATTATTACGTTATGAACATTTATTACATTGCAGTTATTACGTTAAGAGCCGTTATTACGTTATGAGTTGCTACAGGGTCATAGATGCTCTTTTGTACCATCAGGTAGTTATAAAGATGATCAAACCAGTAACAAACCTCCTGTCTTTCAGCTTTGGAATCGTCCTGTGGGAAATTGCAACCTGTAAGAAGCCTTTTGCAGGTGTGTATCTGCACAACACACAGATCAACATCCAGCTGGAAACCTTCTGTTCAGACTTCAGGCAGCTGTGAAAAGTTTCCTCTTCCACACAGAACAGCAGCCGTTTTCAGCGTGAAGTCACGTAGTAGTTACAGAAGTTACAGATGATGTTAAACCTGCATTGAAGATGTTGTTTGTGCTATTTGAGTCTCAATTCTAACTAACCAGAGTGTCACGTATGTATGCGATGTACTCTCATGAGATGTTTGAGTGACTGAAGTACAACCATCAGTCTGTCATCAGCATACGGTCTCTGTGTCTGTAAGCATGATCACGCTGAACGGTTCTGTTCATAATATGTTTTCACTTTTCTACCAGGTTTATCAGTTCAGGATATCCAGCAGAAAGTGTGCGAGGAGAAGTTTCAGGAGCCGCTTCCTGAAGACTGTCCTGAACAACTGGGGAATCTGATCAACGCCTGTCGGGCCTATGAGAGCTTCAAGAGACCATCTGCTGGAAGTGAGTTACAGTTACTTTATTTCAGACTCACAGAGGTTCCATGGAAATGTAAAAGAGAGAAACAAAAAAACAAAGTAGATAAGAAATAAGTAGACTATCTGGATAGCCTTTTCTCAGCCTGGATGCTGAGAGCTGCTCTTCCTCGGGCTGTTGAAGCCTCTGTGATCTGTGGTAACACCACTAATCTTTTTACCATCTGAAGCAGTGCCATCCTCTAGAGCCGGCACAACACAAGACTGCACAGTCCCAGACCCGAGCATGTCAGATTTAAGATGTCATTATATATGTACCCATTGTATTTATTTGAAATGCAGTTGTATAATGTTGTACAGTACCTTTGTAATGTTCAACTTCTGACAGAAGAAATTAACAATATTTAAACGTAAATTAACTATGTGATATCTTCACATCTCACTCAGGAGTAAAAATGAACCTCTCAGCCTGACAGAAGTAGTGATTTGATTTATATTGTGATATATATTGATATCGACTGAAATCAGCCTGTATGACACCTGATGAATTATTTTGATTCATCATCCATAGACACCTTGGAAAACACTGTTACCTACATAAAACGGTGGCAGATACAACATCACCTTTATCTTACTTTTAGAACGTTATATTTAGATACTGTATCTGACTCACAAATATTTCAGTGTAGAATTTTTTCATAATTTCCGATTAAGCATAAGAGATATAAATAAAAAAGGAAAATGCACAAACGTAAACCATTATAAATTCACAATCAAAGACACAATTACATTCCGTGATGTAGCAAATTGTAAAAAAAAAAAAAAAAAAAAAAATTAAATACATATAACAAGGACTTATGATGATGCTTATAATGTGTCTGTCTCTCTTCTACAGTGCTGATGGATAAACTGCGCAGCGTGGTGGCACAGTTAGAGGAGTAATACAACTCTTCAGCCCTCTTCATCCTCAGTACTCAGGGTCTCTGGTCATACTCAGGAGAAGAAGTGCAATTATGAAATCATTATACAGATTTCTGGCTCGGCTAAAGTTGCATATAATCCTCAAGAAAGTTACAACACACTAACAGCCATAAATTTGTATTTCAGTTAGTGTTGGAAAAGCATCTAAAACCTTCTTATGTATCTGCGTGGGGTGTTTGACTTAAAGTGTTTTTCTTTCTTTTTTTTTAATGAATGCATGTTAAGTAGCTGAAGCATCTGCTCAGGGACTCCTGACTGACTGCTGGTTGACATTTTAGGATTACTTGGAGGAAACACTGTATTGTACAGCGTTTAGTAACCACAGAGCTGCAGGTCGTCTGTGTACTGTTTATCACACATGTACAGTCTTGTAACAAACACCAGCTCTTGAGGTTGTAGCTACATCTCTTCACCCAGAAAGGGCCTCCACCAAGTGGTAAAAGTCAATGTTACAACAAAAAACCTTTTCAAACTTTTTCTAAGTTAGATTTTTTATATCTGAGCCTTTATGTTTACGATAACAAACTCTCAGTGAATAACAGTGTCTGATGCAACACGAGTTCTGATGTTTAAATGCTGCAATATACCAAATAAAAACAATAAACAAACGTTTACAGTTGTTGGAGCCTTTTTGTGCTGAAATAATATTGTCAAAATTATCATGATTAAGCAGATGATGTTAAGCTGTGATAGAAGGGTGCGACTGAGTCCTTTGTCTTTCTTCAGCAAACAACCTCACGTTACATGAGCAAAAGTTCTGTTATTTTGATAAATCAGCAACATGACGGCAAAGACATCAGCGTGTGAGTCAAGAAGTGGAGCCCTGTTGTGATGTCACAGTTCATCTTTCAAACAATACGAGGTGACAACAGCACTCTTTCAGAACACGTGAGAAAAAGAAAACCACAGAGAGAAAGTCTTTTTCTTTGTGCTTCTGTGAGTAATTTATTTTGTCCTCCATTTACTACTTACAGTGCACCCTTGGAATCAAGGTTTCTGTTTTCAGAGTCATTTTTGGGCCTTTTTCGTGGCTTTAATGGACAGAGTAGCTGAAACGGGCAGAGAGGGTCATGGATCCCCGGGCCACTGCAGAGAGGGAGGACACCAGTGGCACCGGTGGAAATGAAAAAGACAAAGTTGGCGATTTGGACAAGGCGGCAGTCACTGCTGGATAAACCTCTGTTTTCCACTCCACCTCCCAGTGACTCGGCCCAGTCAGGTCCTCTCCACCCACCAGCTGATGGTGCTGTTTCAACCTGTCTGATCATCAGGACACAGCTGATCTCTACACACCTCCACCTTCCTCCATCACTCAGGCTTTGACAGTGTGAATCATATCTGGACTTTACACAGCCTTTCTGCAGTTTCTCACAGCTGGAATCAATCTCAGTCGTCCCCGCTCTGATGCAAGTCCAACTCATCCAGAACCTCTGACATCTGCAGCATGTAGGCCAGAGCTGAGCAGTCAAACACAGAGAGACTCTTTACTGATCTGTTCCTTGGTGAAAACCAACACTCATCAGATCATCTATAGTCCTGAATGTTAATACTCACACTATGTCTGTTTATGTTAGATATGTATGAGTTTGGACTGAAAGGAACCACTAGAGGGAGACAGAGTACAGATGAGCAGATCAGCCGACAACATACAAAATCATCTTGGCTTCTCTGCCTGACACTGATGTTGACATTGATTGTGTGAACTGACACAGTTTATTAGTGACAAATGTATTATAGTGTTGCAGTTTCACACTTCGACCACTCGAGGGCAGCAAACACTCGACATGTTCCTACGTGGGATGATCTTTTTTATCAAACATCTTTTTATTATTAAATGTTTAATAACAATAGCATCTGTAATAATCACACAAATAATTTCCATTATCAGTATTACAATCAATCACGTAATCACGTACATGATATTAAATAAATTTCATCACAATTTGTTTGAATCAAATCTGTCACATTTTGTGTTATTTTTGCTTGTATCAGTTAATGCCAATACAGTAAACTTTTGTTATTTTTCCTTTCATAATTCATCACTTGCCAATTAATTTGCTATGTATGGACAGCTTTCATTTAGAAAGGGAACACAAACACAGATGACAGCAAACACCCCAGTTCAACTTATATTATTACATTTTTAATAACACTAATATTACTGTTGCACAAGGACATAAATAATGCTTAGTTTGCCAATTGATTGCTTCATACTATAAAATAAAATAGTGAATCAGTTCCACCACAACTTCTTAAATCTTTTTTTTTTTTTACAAGTTCAAAACCCAAAGAGAACAGAGTGCTGACACCAGCATTTATTTGTGTGTATGTCATGTTTGCTTCCACTGCTGTATATTACACTATTACACTTCACAGTCGAATCAGAGCAGAGAAGCATTTTTTTTAACATGCACAAAAATGTTTGATAACACAGTAAAGGAAAAGTCAAGACCCACATAATTTATTTCAGGGATTTAATGTTAAAACCCATTGATTTAGAGATTGATTAACACATGCACTACTCTAAACGAACAGTAGAGGGCAGCAACGCGCTGACGTAGCGTCAAGTCTGCCGTACCAACGAAGAAGAAGAGGAACATCCGCGGTGACGTCACGGCAGGATGGGGCGGGCACAGTGAACTGGCGCCGGGAGATTCGATCCCTGACCGCCTTAAAATTCACGCTCGTACATGAACTGGCAGTAAGCTGTAGACCCGCCACAGCCAGGCGTGTGTTGTGACTGTTTTAGGAGTCATGTTTTTACCTTCTGTTGATTTCCAGAGCGGGACCAGCGGCCATTAGACCTTCTCTTCCACACAGGTAGGTGAGTGCTGCTGCTGCGGCTGCTGCTACAGCCCGTCTGTTAGCTAACGAGCTAGCATCGGGAACCAGCCAGCCGTCCCGACTGAGCTCTGAGGTGTTACGAGCCGCAGCATCAACACAAGTTAATATCAGCACTGGTTTGTTATTCACTGACTTTCATATCAGCGCGATTTAAGGTGTTAAACGCGCGTTCAAAGCATCACAGCCTCTCAAATGCTAGCTGGTTTTAGCTAAAGCGTCCGTGGTTACCATGGGGCCATAAAAGAGAACGGATGCTTTTTTTTCCTGTGTCACTACATGGCGTTACTCGAGTGATAACAAACTATATCCTAAACCACGGCTACATCAGTCGCTGTTACATTCAAGGAGCTACTGTTAGCTCTGTTTTGCACGGAGGCCTCGGCGACCTCGGTCTCTAGTTCGGAGCTTGGCCGAAGAACGCGAGACCTGTCCCCGGAGGACGCGTCGGGAGGAGTGAGCGTCATAGATAACTGATAAATCAATACATGATAAGGGAAGTTTGACAGTCAGAGACACTTATTCTCTGCAGGGGGAGCTGTGACCTCTGATATTATACACTGTACCAATGAACATTAACGTTAGCTGGCTAGTTAGCACAAACGTGCAGATTGTGTAACTTTTAACTTTGTGCAGCTAGTTGGAGCAACCTGCGGCTCCACTATGAGGCCACCTGATAAGGTATTAAAGTATAAGCCATTTTAAATAAACAGCTGAGTAATGAATGCCTGTGAACGTTTAGTTAATTATGTTGATGTGATTTTGCATCCTTAATGTTCATTGTACAGAAGTAAACAAGGATAAGTTTGTCCCCTGCAGTGGTGCTCTTACAGCTGAAGGGCTGATCGATCAGTCCATCATAAGGCTGAGACATCGGGACTTGATATAATAACTCAGTATTTTTACACTTTATCACGATAAAGAAAAGATTCCTTAATATTTTGTACTCTTTTCAAAAACTGCACTGTAAAACACATGAATTACAATTAAAAATGCACCACAACACATTACGGAAAAAATATCAATCTTAAAATGAATCTTTTCTAAGAATTGATAACTTATACTAAGTTGTAGTATTTTTATTGGCTGAGTTGGATTGAAACCTTCAGACATGTGAAATGCACAGAAGGGAGGGGGAGTAAGCTGAAATACGCTGGCCGAGCATCATCACTAAGATCAGACCACCTAACCTGCGTTCTTTCCCACGGTGCAGATGGAGGCCATGGAGGTGGACTCCCCAGTGGAGATGCGGGGAAGAGGCAGCCGACAGCCAGCGGTTGCTGCCTCAGCTGAGGACACTAATGCCCCACACGTGATCTCAGACTCCAGCAGCAGCACCGAGGTAGACGAGGATGACGAGGATGACAATGATGGAGGACAGATGGCAGCTCGTGTACCGCCCAGGCTTCCTGCCACGTGGGCATTCAGTCAGAGAGCAGTTGGCAGCTCTGCAGCCACACCTTCAGCTGCTCAGCCCATACGGAGGAGGCTCAGGTACCCAGAATGAATCCACTAAAAAGGCTTATTAACTTTTCTAAAGTGTTTCCAAGAAGGAACTCATACCTGGCATTACCAACCTTCCTGAACAGTTAACAGCTTTACTCTTGGGGAAGAAAATGCGCATTTGGAGTGAGGTGTGGGAAGAGCCCTCTGATCTCCAGTCGCAAAAGTTGATTGCCGTCTGTCTCCTAAACCTTGCCCTGCAGATACACATTTGCTTAACACCAGTTGAGTAAAGGACATCGACACCTCATCTGATCAGTGTGCTAGACGTGTGCCCCCACCCCCTGCTGTTCACACTCCACAAAGAGCAGACCCCCCTCCCTTTGCATGGGGACTCAGATCTGTTCTGTACCTGTTGGTTCACCAGATTACTACGGCCGGGTATTGTTAAGATCCTCGCAATTCAATATCAATTTGATTTAATATTGATTTAAATGCTTTGATACTGATTCCATAATAAGTAGTAATAAACAAATAATTCACTGGAGTACCTGTTGATGATTTTTAAATTTAAAAAAGTAATCTTAAATTATAAATCTTTCCTCTATGAAGTTCTAGTTCAAATTGAAATGTCAACAAAGGCACATGTCGTGTTTAGTTATAAAATAGTGCAGCCATAATTAATCTGAGAAAGTGTCATTGTTTCTGGGACTCCATGGTACAGTTTTGTCTGACATAAACATAGACATAACCGCGGTCCCTCCGGCTAGACACAAGGGGGCAAAACGTTGACACTGAACCCCCCTCTCTCCCCGGTGAGTGCTACCTGCGAGCGTTTGGTGCTGACACACGTCAGACATCGGCTACCCGCCTCCGCAGCTCCAACTGTGTTTCAGCAGCACATCAGCCTCAGACCTGCAGGCGAGATGCTTCCAGCTGTTGGAGGCAGGGATCGAGAGGCGTCCGGTGAGGGACTGCGGGAGGTTGCGGGGGGCCGCTGCTTGCCTGAATCGATTCAGAGGATTTTCTGAATCGAATTTGATCGGTGAATGAATAATTTTACCCACCTCTACAGGTTACAGGTATTCTCTAAATAAACACATCACCACAGCAAACTCCCCAACAAACAGGACTTGAATGATTTCGTCGACACCATCAGTTCCCACCTGACATTAACACTGCCTGAGTCACCACTTGTGATCGGACCTCACTTACCTGCTCAATATGCAGTTCAACTCGTACATCAATGGAACAAATGGACAAGTTTGCACAAAAAGTGACAACTAACACTTTTTACAAGGGAAGGAGCAACTGCATGTGTTGTATTCAACAGTGCGTTTTCACCAAGGCCTGAATAACTTTTTTGTAGCTATTTTGCACAGTTATGTCCCCAGTGCGTCTTTAGGACTTTGACACTTGTAGTTAGAGCTCCACTTGTACTCAGATCCCTCAGGACGGTTGTTAATGCCAGATGAGAGTTGTCTCTGATTTGTTATTCTTTAAATTCAGTTGACTGTAAGCCTGATATTAGATTTGTGTTTTCTGTTCCAGGCAGGGCCTCAGAGTGCACTACCCCAGCCAGACTGCAGCGCCTTCCAGAGGCTTTCCAGACTTCCTGCTCCGAGCACCGGCTGCCAGTGTGGCTGAACCGGAGTCCGGCAGCACCACTGAGGTGAGCGAGTCTGATGAAGAGGAGGGGGCCGAAGAAGGCCCACCTGCTGCTGTGGAGCCAGTCAACCCTGTGCTGCCGGCGAGTCCTCGCCTCAATGTCTCCAACCAACACACAGAACCACAGGAAGCTGGTCCAACCAGTGAGTCTGCGCAGCGTTTACTTCATGTCGTTCTCTGGTTTCACAGACCAGAGCAGAGCCTGTGTTGTGTTCAGAGACTCCAGTGTGATTTCTTTTTTCCTCCTTTGTTCAGACTCCAGTTCGGCTGCAGATGGTGAGAGGACCGAAGCACAAAATCAAGTCATCCAGGTAACATTCAGTCAGTCTCCGGTTTTGATACAAGGTTTACTGCAGTGATGAAATTTTCCTTCCAGCTAATACACTTTTAACACTGGTGTCACCTTGCGCACCAGATAAAAGTTAGCAAATGAGGATAATAGTCTGCTTATTACTGCACCAGTTATTACTGGAGTATGTTAGCCTGTCAGTAAGCTTGTTTTTCTTTCAGTCCTGTTTTGTTTCGTACAAAGCTTCATAAATCATTGACTTGCATTGTTGTAACTGCTCTTGGGTAATAGATGCATTGAAATAAATCAGCCAGTATGATATTTTAAACCATATTTACAGTGTACCTGTACCGTAAAACTCTTCATGTCCACTTTTAGCCAATCCCTGTGGCCTCAGCTTCCGTCCAGCTAGCACAAAGCGAGGAGGGAGAGGGCGACAACTGCACCATCTGCTTCGAGGCTTGGACGACAGCGGGCGAACACAGATTGTCTGCTCTTCGCTGCGGACACCTCTTCGGCTTCATGTGCATCCAACGCTGGTTGAAAGCTCAGGGCCCGGATGCTAAATGTCCACAGGTCAGCAGGGTTGCTGTATTTTAACTGGAAGTTGAATCGGCCCTTTGTTTCCCCTCTCAGGAGGCATATCCTGCTTCTCACACCTGGAGTTTGATGATTACTTGTTTTTGTTGTTTGTCTTTAGTGCAACAAGAAAGCGAAGCAGTCAGACATCGTGCGGCTGTACGCTCCAAAGCTGAGAGCTCTGGACAACTCTGAGCAGGAAAGCTTAAAGAAGTGAGTGATGTTTTGTCTGCTTTACTGCCAACAGACTGGATCTGTTGGACTCATAAGCTGATTGGAGGTTTTAATTTCAGTTTGCTGAAACTTCTGTGAAAGAGTTGATGTCTATAACTGCTACCCTGACTCCTCTGGCACTGAAAGCTGGTTTGCAAACCTTTTGTGGTTCATGGATAAATACCAGCGTGACTTAAGTTTTCACGTTGTTTAAAACCCAAATAGTTTAGTGACATGCTGTAACCATGTTGCAGTGATGTCTAATGATACAAACCCCAATTCCAATGAAGTTGGGACTTTGTGTAAAACGTAAATAAAATCAGAATACTGTGATTTGCAAATACTTTTCATCTTCTATGCAATTAAATTGCACTACAAAGATAAAATATTCAATGTTCAAACTGGTGAACTTTATACTTTATATTATTCACTCATTTTGAATTTGATGCAACACGTTCCAAAAAAGCTGGGACAGCGGCAACAAAAGACTGGGAGGTTGAGGAAACCTCAAAAAACACCTGTTTGGAACATTGCACAGGTGAACAGGTTGACTGGAAACAGGTGACACTCGTGATTGGTTATAAAAGGAGCATCCCAAAAAACGCTCAGTCATTAACAGCCAAGGATGGGCCGAGGTTCACCGCTGTGTGACCAACTGCATGAGAAAATAGTTTAAGAACAATGTTTCTCAATGTGCAATAGCAAGGAATTTAGGGATTTCATCATCTACAGTCCATAATATTTTGAAAAGATTCAGAGAATCTGGAGAAATTTCGAGGCCAAATACCAGCATTGACTGCCTGTGACCTTCGATCCCTCGGGAGGCACCGCATCAAAAACTGACATCATTCTGTCAAGGATATTACCACAGGAACGCTTCAGGAAACCACTGTCAGTTACCAATCTACAAGTGCAATTTAAAACTCTACCTTGCAAAGTGAAAGCCATATATCAACAACATCCAGAATCACAGTCGGACTCTCGGCCCGAGCTCATCGGAGATGGACTGACGAACAGTGGAAAAGTGTGATGTCGTCTGACGAGTCCAAATTTCACATAGTTTTTGGAAATCATGGCCATCGTGTCCTCCAGGCCAAAGAGGAAAAGGACCATCCAGATTGCCATCAGCTCAAAGTTCAAAAGCCAACACCTGTGATGGTATGGAGGTGTGTAAGTGCCCATGGCATCATGGGTAACTTGTACATCTGTACAACATATGCTGCCATCCATGCAACGTCAGGGACGTCCCTGTTTATTTTAACAAGACAATGCCAAGCCACATTCTGCACGTGTTACAACAGCGTGGCTTCATAGTAAAAGAATGCAGATACTAGACTGGCCTGCCTGCAGCCCAGACCCGTCTCCCACTGAAAATGTGTGGCGCATTATGAAGCGCAAAATACGACAGCGGAGACCACGGTCTGCTGAGCAACTGAAGTCGTACATCAAGCAAGAATGGGGAAAAAATTCCACCTACAAAGCTCCAACAGTTAGTGTCCTCTGTTCACACACGCTTATTGAGTGTTGTCTGAGGAAAAGGTGATGTAACACAGTGGTAAACATGCTGCTTTCCCAGCTCTTTTTGAATGTGTTGCAGGCATCAAATTCAAATTGAGTGAATATTTGCAAAAAACAAAGTTGATCAGTTTGCACATTAAATATCTTGTTTTTTTAGTGTATTGAATTGAATATAAGTTGTTTGCTCTGCGTGGAAAGGAGCCAGTTGAGGTGGTTCGGGCATCTGACAAGGATGCCATCAGGGCGCCTTCCTAGGGAGGCGTTCCTGGCACGTCCGACTGGGAGGAGAGCGAGGGGCAGACCCAGGACCAGGTGGAGGGATTATATCTCTTTCCTGGCCTGGGAGCACCTGGGGATTCCCCAGAGTTAGCCAACGTGGCTGGGGAAAGGGAAGTCTGGGGCTGCTGCTTGTAAAGGATTTGCAAATCATTGTATTCTGTTATTATTTACGTTTTTACACAACGTCCCAGCTTCATCACAGTCTCAGTTGTTTTTGGGTTAATCCCAAGATGCAGCGCAGGTGCAGCTGAAAAATGGCATCGGGTTAAACTTGGTTTGCATATTGAGGCGAGTCCTGGCATTACAGTGACTAAATTCCTGTGAAAGAAAATGTAAAAGCTGCTCTCATGTCAGCAACCAGGTCAGTGTTGGGTTAACTTGCTGTTTTCAGCGTGTAGGTTGCAGGTTTGGAGGTTGTTGAGTGAATTTTCAACATAATAACGTGCAGATAGTGGACGGAGAATTCCACTGAAATAGTTGGACAACGGCAGGTTTATACCAACTTTGTACATCTATCAAGTTATATAAAGACCATAGGACTAAATAAAAAGGACAACATTTGTGTGTGTAGGTCTCTGGAGCAGGAGCAGTCTCTGAGGAGGAAGGCTGAACTGGAATCAGCTCAATACAAACTGACACTGCAGGTGGTCACCAACAAATATGGACAAGCACAACAGGAGCTGCAGGTATCACTGACTTCTGTGTCTTTTCCTATTTCCTGAAACTTTTTACAGTTTGTAGTTGTGATTAAAGGGAATGTTGTGGAAATAATAATGATGTCTGTTAGTTAGTTCTTTGATCGATGTACTTGTGTCTGATTTAAAGGCAGACTAATGAAACAGAATCATTCATTTACAGATGAAATGATCTAAAAATAATTTTACAACTTCTTGTCATTCATGTCATGACCTGTGTGAATTACATATCAGAACAGTTTCTTTTTTTAAAAAATACAATGTTGTAAATGTTAAATCCGTTTCCTTGTTTTGACTTGAGCTCAAGTTTCTAAATGATTATCTGGAGAAACTCGCATTCTTTAAACATAATTAATAAACTGTTTATAATTAATCACTGACAAAGTGATCATCTTGATGTCCTTCACACGAATGTCCTTATTCAGATCTCAGGAGATGAATCTGTTGACCTCCTCCCTGTTAAAACCTTCCCTTGTTTCCTCTCCCTCTGTGTAGGAGCTGAGGGCTCTGATGGCTCAGGCTGGTAGAAACTCATTTCCTTCCTCCTCGTCCTCCTCAGCATCGACCTCGCTTGTCCTCGGTCTTTCTCACAGGGCGGACGGCTCCAGGACAGCACAATACAGTTTTTCCAAGGCGGTGCTGGTGTCCCAGACCGGAGGCTCCAGGGTTTTATCCTACTGTGAACCTCTCAGCTGCCTGTTGGCATCGCAGCCTTCACCTCACTCCACACTGGTGCCTGGTGAGACGAACTTTCTTCTTCCTTTGGACTTGTTAGCAGCAAAACCTCTGGACAGAATGCTATGAAACCTAAAGCTGGGGTTAAGCATTTCTTGTCATTTGTAGAAATCCTCTTGACATCGTGATAGAAATCAATAAATAAAATGCAGCATGTACCTGCCGACCCATGTGGACCCTGCCTGTGCACTTGGTGCCCATGAACAGAACCTGCCAGGAGGTTAGGCGGATATATTGCTAAAGCACTTACTGAGCTAGACACAGACTAATGTTCCATTCTAGCTTGACAGCGGTGATAAATTATAATGATCATTTTGGAAATGTCAGGTGATTTTCGTACATGTGTGAGAGACGTGAGATAGTTTGATGGCTTGATTTAATTTCTAAAACATTTCCATGAACCCAGCAACCTTTTCAGGAGCCCTGGGAGTCTTTCTCTCAATTCTTCGGCACATATTTGGCTCAGAATTGTTGTGTGGATTCAGGTCACAACACTACAGTTGGTACAGTGGAGGCAGTAAATCTCACACTGTCCATGACTAGTTATTAGTGCGTCTTTGTTATCAGCTTAATCGTCGTCTTGTTCCTCAGATGCTGTGGAAACGCATCATGTTGCTTAGAGTCTCTCAATTTAGTTTTTGTGTGACTGTTGGGTTGAAAATGGCGATTTGATTGCACACAGAACATCTGACTCTGAGGATGACCCGAAGTAGTTAATCACACTCTACCTTTGCTTTAGTGCCATCACAACAGCTTACCCCAAACTCTGTGAAACACTAGATGTAGACTGACATGAATTACACAGATCATGGTGTGATTCTTTAGGCAGACTTACATTGTCACCATGTATTTGTGATGCACTCTCACCGGTCACCTCTCTGTCTGTTCCTTCAGGCTGTGGGGTGAAGAAGGTGAGCGTCGTCAACATGAAGGCGAGTCAGTACGTTCCCATCCACAGTAAACAGATCCGAGGTCTGTCCTTCAACAGACAGAATGACAGTCTGCTGCTATCTGCTGCTCTGGACAACACCATCAAACTGACCAGGTACACACACACACACACACACACACACACACACACACACACACACACAAATGTATAGCCTATTGTTAATTGATTTTCAGGCTTCGGCTGCACAAGTTGTAATGGACGGTCGGCTCATGTTGCTTTCTGGAGAATATTTTGAGCGAACATCTTGCGACAGATTTTCTGCACTTGCTGTGAACTACAAACTGGACAAGACGCACCGCTTATATAAATCTTTCTCGCAAACTACTAAATGCTTTTGTAGAACAACAATTTTGAGGAACCACATCTGCCGTTTTTACCCCTGAGGTAACATCTGCAGCCATAAAGAATGCAGAGAGCCCAGCTAATCAGCCAGTAATTGAGGGGGTGTTGTTGCCTCCATCTTACTTTAATGGTACGTGTTTTTTTGACTCAACTTTTTTGGCTCGCACCACCTCCCAGCTCTGCACGCTTGACCAACACAGGCTAAGACGTCAGTCAACCACGCTAAGACTCACTGGCTGAACCTGATTGAATGAAATCAACTCGCCTGCTGTCTGCTCTGAGATTTAAAACCTGACCAATTTTGCGACTCATTTCTAAACTTTCTGTTGAAAAAATAATTAACCTAAAATGTATTTCTGAAGACATTTTGGCAGAGAATTAGCCATGCAGTTGCCAAATCAAACTCAACAATAATTCATTTTGTAATTCTTCTGGAGATTCCACAGGCAGCAAGCCGCACTGGGTGCCCCTGATTTGAATTTAGTAGCCGAGATCTGAACTTCATGCAAATTGGAAGCTGGTGACACGACCAGAATGCATTGCATGACTGCACAGAGAATGAATGGGAAGCGTAGAAATGACAGACCCTGTGTAGATGTACCATGATGAGAGGTGTGTGCAGCAGTCATGGTTGTGATGTTCGCCACATTCAGGTAAACATGTCTGAGATACAACATCTCAGTGGATCACTGCACCGCGTAACGTACTGCAGATGGATTTATGTGCTGATGTGGGTCACACAGATTCTCGTATTGGGGGAGATGCAGCTTTTATGTTGTCTGATTATTTTTTTTAATGGACTTTGTACACGAAGAGGAAGTTCAGATTTATGACTGGCTGTATTAAACGTTGAGAGAAGAGCCATTAAGATGCTCGGAGCATCGCTGTGCATACGAATGGTTGACAGGTGAATCATATTCAAACCAAGTTATGAGACCAGTGAAGAGTCACACCTCCCTCCTCCAAAGTCTCTGTATACACAGACATAACCAGAATTATTTATAGTATAATTTGATAATTTGTGTGTGTGTGTGTGTGTGTGTGTGTGTGTGTGTTACAGTCTGCTGACCAACACGGTGGTTCAGACCTATAATGCAGGTAAACCTGTGTGGAGCTGCTGCTGGTGTTTGGACAATAGCAACTACGTCTATGCAGGACTGAGCAACGGCTCCGTGCTCGTCTACGACACCAGAGACACCAGCACACACGTCCAGGAGCTGCAGCCGCTACGCTCCAGGTACACACACACACACACACACACACACACACACACACACACACACACACACACACACACTGTGAAGTGAAGGTCAAAAATCTGTGCTGGTTTCAGTCTGGTTTTCGCAGGGTCACATGGGGATCACTGGTCTTGTTTTATCCTGAATGCTATAACTTGCGGATCTCTCCAGGTGTCCAGTGGCGTCTCTGTGCTACGTCCCGCGGGCAGCATCCAGCTCGTTTCCCTGTGGTGGGCTGATCGCCGGCTCTCTGGAGGGCGGGTGTTTCTGGGAGCAGGTCAGCGAGACCACGTACAGACCGCATGTCCTGCCGCTGGAGACGGCCGGCTGCACTGACATCCAAGTGGAAACGGAGAGCCGACACTGTCTGGTCACCTACAGGCCAGGTGAGAAACCAGAGCCCCTGAATACGAGACACAATGATCTTCACCAGAATGATGATCTGGCATCTAATTGTGTGATCAGCCCCGTCTCTCATGTGGATGCTGTCTGAAACGTCTATTGTTTAGTCGTGGTTGGAGTCAGATCATTGTTGCTTGTTGCGACCTGAACTTCAGTGCAGACTCAGATTATTATCTGAGTGTTGAGGTCAGTTGAGTGAGTTTCCTGTATGAAACGTCCCGTCTCTCCTGCAGGACGTTCCAACCCGTCTCTGCGCTGCGTCCTCATGGCTCTGAACAGGACGCCTCAGCAGGACTCGAGCCAGCTGCCCAGCTGCTCCTGCTCTCCGGTGCAGACGTTCAGCGCCGGATCATCCTGCAAGCTGCTCACCAAGAACGCCGTATTCAAGAGTCCAGATGGAGGCGGGACGCTTGTCTGCGCCGGGGACGAAGCCTCCAACTCGACCATGGTGAGTCCTGTTGGTGTCTGTGACCAAAGGCTGTCAGCACAGTGTTTCAGCCTCAGTCCTGATGGAAAAACAAAGAAATGTTTGTTATATTTGAGTTTAATTTTGTTAAAAAATCTTTTTTTTCATAATTCAGTTTTATTATATTCAAGATTTAATTATTTTGGGGGGCCGTTTTGCAGAGACCATAATAACCTTTTGTAATTTAATGCAGAGAACATACCTGAGAGACTTGATGTAAATTTAATTAGAAAATGAAAGATTATTTTTGGTGGCTGATTTCTCACTACAAAGAGCTCAAACCTGCCTGGTACAATTTTTTAAAACATATTTTATTTTTTGACATTTTAATTTGAAAGAGACAAAAGTTGCCATATAACTAAATCCCTCCACTTCTGTCTCATCTTCTCCTGAATGTTTTTGTTTCCCTCCTCCTCCTCCTCCTCCTCTCCTCCTCCTCCTCCTCCTCCTCCTCCTCCTCCTCAGGTGTGGGATGCAGGCAGTGGCTCTCTGCTGCAGAAGCTTCCGGCTGACCTCCCGGTGTTGGACATCAGTCCATTTGCGGTGAACGGCGAGCACTTCCTGGCCTCTCTCACCGAGAAGATGCTGAAGCTCTACAAGTGGGAGTGATCGAGAAGGACTGAAACTAAAGAAATACAAAAAAACGATACAGTCCCGGAGAACAACTGTGTGGAAACTCAAATGCTGCTGAACCTTTATCTGTTCGTTTAGACACGCAAAAAAACCTGATTACTGAGAGTGATTGACCTGAGGACACCATATTTAATTTGACCTTTTTGGAACCAAACATCCTCGTTTCTACATCCGGTGATCTTTGAGTTGCACAGGAAGCAAAATGAAGCCCGTGTCAGGTGTTTGATAATTGGACAGATTGAGAAATGTAGCTCTATTAACCAGGTTGTGCTGCAACATGCCCCCAGTAATAAGGTTGTTTACATGAGTCAACGACCAAATTATTCATGTAAAAGTGTTTGACATCCGGTCGGTCTGTCCACTGGAGTCCTGTCATGCTCAGATTGTCCTGTTGGCTGTGAGCTGGTGTTTTTAGTCTGATGGAAGTGATGCTGTGGAGGAAAGTGGCGACACACTGCTCTGTGTGTGTCGGTTGTAGCGCTGATGGATTTTGTTTTGATTTTAATGTTCACTTTTGTCAAACAGAAAAAAGGCTCCTGCTGCAGTTTATCACCACAGTTTATATCTTCTTCGGTCTGATTTGATTCTTTTATGTTTCCCCTCCTCTGAACCCAAACATTAAGTGCCAAAAGACTCTGCTGTTGTACATTTTACTTTCCTTGTTTTTCTTTCAAAAGGAAGTTGTATATATGTATATTTGCTACCAACTGTTTGTGTACGACTTCAAAGTTAATAAAAATTATGACTTATTTTTAATTAAAGTTGTACGAGTGGACTGTTTGATGTTGCTGTGGATAAATCCCTTCAGATTTTCATGTGTCTGGATGTTTTATGGCTTTATAGAGTGATTGTGTGAGATTTGCACAGTGTCGATAAAAGTTAGTTTACAGTTCACAATATTAATGTGATGAATGATGAAAAGACTTCTGTAGAAAGATGATCGAACTACAGAAGCTTTGTATTTAGCACTTTTTAAAAAGAAAATGCCGTGATGGAGCCTTAAAAAAAAAAAAAAAATGAACCCAGCATAAACTCTTGTGTCACTCGTCAGTTTCCCAACACGAATATACTTTATTGATCACCAAGTGATAAATCTGGTTATGTTACATTCAACTTATCATGATCAGGAATGTCACAGTAGAGCAAAATGTATAAAGTAGAGATAAGAAATAAGGAACCAAGAAAAAATGTATAAAAACAAACAAAATATGTTCATTAAACTACGATATTACAACTACACTGTATCTACACCAGTCAGTCAAAACATTACAACCACTGACAGGTGAACTAATGTCTCTTTACAACAAAATGTTCTGCTAAGGAAACTTTGGGTCGTGGTATTTCTCTGGATGTTCTTTGACACACTGCTGCAGAAGTCGGCCCTCGTTGCTGTTTCTCTGTTCCTGTATCTGAAGATCTGCTCCTCCTGACAATACTGACGAGTCCGTATGTGACTTCAGATATTCTCTTAAGATCCAGTTCTTCTGCCTGTCAAACAAACACAAGCTCCTGTAATCTGTTGGTCTGCAAACACTCCACCTGCTCTTTAAATGCTAGACATCGCTTAATTCAATTCAAAGTCCTACATAGAATCCATTATTCAAAAATGAAGTTACACAACATTTTTCCTGATATTTCAGCTCTATGTGATATAAGTGAGTCTACAGAAGCTGATCTGCTGCACAGTTTTGACACGTGTGCCAAACTGCATGGCCTCTGGGTCGACATATTCAGTCATTCTCAAGAATATTTAAAGTACAGATACAACGTGAACCAGTCCTAATAATATTGGGTATTTCAGACGTGTTGAGATCTTTAAGAGTGACACAACAACTTCTGTCGTCATATGGTCTGATCACACCTAAGAAGCTGATTCTGATGTGTTGGAAGGGAAAGAGGTGCCCACCCTGACAGACGCCCCTCATCTGGACAGGATCAGATACTCTCTAAAGAACAGAACTGAACAATTTAAAAAGATCTGGCGACCACTGCTTTCCCTCCTGGAAAAGGAGCCTCCTGACCTTCTGAATCGGTCTTTGCACTCGGGGGTGGTGAGGGTGAAGTGGGTCGTCCGGGGTATCATCTCGCTGGGTTTGTGTTTATGTTTTTCACTTTCCCTTCTTTTCTTTTTTCTTTTTTCGAGGGAGTCATGTCTTGAATATTGAACTGTGCATTGTTCTGTATTAGAACTCTGTTTTTTTTTTTTTTTAAATCATTAAAAAAAATGTGAAACATGCAAACACTCTACCAGTTCATGCTGGCTGATGGACCAACTGTCTCACAATAGATAAGAAGAGAAATAAGAAAAAGAAAGAAAAACATCTCTGTTCACATGATCATTCAAAAGAAAATAAATCAACAACTTGTAGAATGTGTTAATTAATTCACTTTTCTTTGATTTCAGTTTGAGAATGTTTTTGTTTTCTTCCACTTACATTTCCTGAAGTAAAGTACTTAAAGATGCACTATAGAGTTGTTGTTGTTGTGTTTTCAATGAAACTTTATGTTTTGATTTGTGAGCTGTTTTAAAAGTTTGGAATCAACATATCAAATGTATTAATCTTCCATTAAAATGATAAGGAATGCCGGGAGATGACGTGTCCATGTCGGTGTGTGATTGGCTGACACAGAGCAGAAGTTAATTATTCATGAGCTTTCCACTGACATCCTAGAAAAAAAGAAAAAAAATCGGGAGCAACTTTACTCCTAGGTCCCATATTTCCGACAGCTCCTGAATGCAGCAGCAGGCTGACTGGCTCTGTGAAGATGGCGGACTGTATACGTGTTCCTCTGCTCCTGCTCCTGATGTGCATCTTGTCGTCTGTGCATCCAATTCAAGGAGAAAACAACATCGTCGCCAAGCTTGCTGCTAAAGATAATAACCCACAGAATCCAGCCGGAGGTCCGGGGCCGGCCGCGGTGATCCCGGGAGCCGCTGAGAGGAACCTGGGCGCTGGGGCCTCGCTGACTCGGAGGCGCTCTACCGGCTGGAAGTTGGCTGAGGAGGCGGTGTGCAGGGAGGACCTGACCCGGCTTTGCCCCAAACATTCGTGGAACAACAACCTGGCGGTGCTCGAGTGTCTCCAGGACAAGAAAGAGGTAAAATAGCGGGACAGGGTGCTGTGGTCGCAGGGAAAAAGCAGGGTGTGCCTGGTGAACGAACCAGCTAATGTTAGCTGCAAGGATTAGCCTTCGCTAGTAATGAGAGAACGTCACGCTAAATGCCGGTCAAAAATCCAGCAATTTTCTACTGATGAGACCATATTTAGCATGACATGCGTTTAGGAACAAGTGTAAATGCAAAATCACAATCGACAGGATCCACCTCTCAGTTCGGCATGATAAAATGCCACCAAGGTCTCTGACCATCCAAAACACCATCAAGTTTTTGAATCTGTCGCCTCGCATTTCTCGTCTTTAACGTCTCTTCTAATCACACCAAATTGGAGCAGCGGAACGCTGATAAACAGAAGGACCATTTGGGTCATACCGAAATAGATGCTGCTTTGGTGAACACTTTACGAGCCGAATCAACCAAAAGACACAGTTATTACAGGTGAACCCTGAAGATTTTGTCGCGCTTGTTAGCAGCGATTTAACGGTACAATATAACGTGAAACTGGAAGATCATTAGCGCAGCTCGGAGGCACAAGCCGTCGTGCATCTGGACTGGAAGTTAGCTAACCGCTAAACGTTAAATTGGCCACAGTATTTGCCAGCCTGCAGGTGTAACCGTCCGGAGCCACAGGCCACTGCACGGTGTTGGGGATGTGTCAGCCTCTGGTAACTTTGTTTAACCAGATTAGCTCTCATAACGGCTGCTAACTACTTGCTAACGGCGGTTGTCACTCTGCTAGCAGTTGTAGCCTGAGAGATGTTAGCCCAGATAACCGTTACCGAACCTTCCGCTGCTTGACTCTTTCCATCTTTTCTTCTTCTATTTTTTTTTTTTTTTTTTTTAGCTTTGTGTGTTTTCGGTAATTACAGCGTTTCATGTAATTTCAGACCGTAACGTTAAACAGCAAATACGCTGTAATTAGCTATATGACTGACAGACAGCTAAACTGTGACTGTGTGTGGCTTCAGCCTGGTCCTTTGAGCTTCTTTTATGAAGCTAACGTTAATGTGAGGCAGACAGGACAGTTTATGTCCATTTTGTCTGGAGAGACTCTGCTTCTCTCCCCTGGGAAAAGGCTGTCAGTGGCCTCCCTCTGCAGCCCGGGGCAGCACCATTAGCAGTCACTGTGGTTTCTGGTGTAGTGAATGTTGTCCTGACATGTTTAGGCAACACACCACCAGAAAATGATGAGAAAGATAAAACTACTGACGCCCTCCATACCAGAGTAAAGCACTAAAACGCTTTATGTTCAGACTCCTACTCCTTATTTCTTAATTTCAGTTTATAGTGCAGGTTTTCTAAATTCCTTGTACAATGTTGCTTATGGAAAAGACAGTTTAAAGGTGTGATATGTAAGAACTGGGGTCAGCATATCCTTGTATCGCTGTAGCTTTAGCTCAGTTAGCCGTGCAGCTAGTGGTTTGGACTGGGAGCCCTCCTGTGTTCACTGTCATCACGTCAAGTCTGCGAGTGCGTGAGAATGTTAGGCATTCATGACTGCACAACTTAAGTATATACTAATGAAGTAATTGTTTTACCCATTCATAAAAGAAAAGTCCTACAGTGTCCCGTCCATATTGCAATGAATTGTGGATAATTAAATCAGTGAAGTCTGCAGGCTCAAGCGGACTGCCTCAGAGTCAGTCCCAAGACTAAGTGGGATGAAGTCCAGACATTTGGGTGCAGCCTTTGTGATTACATTGCTTGCACAGGAGCTTTGGACCGGGACAGGCCAACGCTAACTGGTTAGCATGCAACACAATACAGAGGCACCATGATATGAAATGAAAGCTTCAGTTTATTTATTTGCAATTTGTGGATCATTTTTGATCATTTTCAACAAGTAATCTTAAATATTGTACATGTAAAGTTGGAATCTATATCAGATTTAGTCAGTAAGGTGTCACAGTTAAGGGACGGGGACGAGGTGATGTCTTGTTTTGCTCGGCCAATGATCAAAAATAAACATTTTATTGACTTGGTCCCTGTTAACGAACCATTTAAAGAGGCAACATGTAAGATCTTTTCTTGAAAACATTTAAAAAAATGGCAGCAGAATGAGAGTTGGTTTAGCGACTGCAGTAGGTGTTACTCACACATACGCTGACAGTTGTTCACACACTGATCACAGATACAACTGATAACTTTCCTCCTGATGTGCCATAAGACGAGACTTTATTTACTCCGGGGGAAGCTGTGAAGGAGAAACACAATGAGCAGCTTGTGGATATCTTGTTTCAACACGGTCCGCTGGCAGTCGTTAAAGACACATGGACAAGTTGTCATTACTTTCTCACTCACATTCGCAGTGAGTGATCTTTCACTGTGTTGTTGGTTGTTGCACTTTTGATTTTCAGGTCTCCAGGTTGCTTTTGTGACCTTCAGTCCCATTCAGGTGCGTCCTGAGAGATCAGGTCAGGTCTGTGGCGGCTGGCTGCTCACTCGCTTCTCTAAGCTCATTAGCTGCTTGTCAACAGCAGAACTACAGCAGACTGAGAGACCTCTATACGCTACAACAGGAGCTTACTGCGGCTAAGACAAGGCCTCGGTTTGTGCCCATTATCTGGTTACTCAGAATCACAAGACAGCGTCCCCTCTAGTGGTTAAAGTCATGATGAAATACTCTGGGCTCCTGATAAAATGCAACTGGAGAAAGGCTCAAAGAAAGATTTTCAAGAAAGAAGCACCACATGAGGCGTGACAGTCATTAAAAAATGATGTATGAACGGCCTAAACGACTTTGAAAAGGCTGAAGATTTCAAGCGTAACTTCACAGTAAAGGCACCATTTTGTAGTTCCTGTAGTTTTCAGTGGTCTGCTGGTTGCTACTAATCAGCATTTGCATTATTGAAACGTGAAGTACAGCTGCTCAGTTAATCGCTGTTAAGAAAAACTATTAAAAATTTGTTAACCAACAATCAGAGATCAGCAAAAATTTAAAGTGTCGTCTTACAAATTACAAATGTTTATCAAAACTGATGCAGAATACTGGTTCAAGAAAATGTATTAAATCTAAAGAAATGTGTTGGTTTCAGGGTTTAAATTGATCTGTGGATTGATTAGCATTGAAATTGATCATCAGTTGCGGCTCTGATGGGAACATTCACTCTGTGACTGACATTTTTAACAATCTTTAATATCTTATAGAACAAACATTAGAACAGATGACTGTCCGGTTATTAATTTTACTGCAGGCGTAGACAAAGTCATCAGATGTTTAACTTGAATGCAAATCAACCACAGTTCTGCCATTTTTAATATAATGATAGAAAGAAAGTTAAGGAATAACACTGAGTCGAGCCAACAGGAGAATTAAATGCAGCGTCAGTCTTCACACATGGCGGCACGTTGACATGTCAGCAGCATCGCACCAGTTTCAGGTTGCCGACTGACTTCCTAGGATTTTAATCCCACCTTGTGTTGTAATCATTTACTCAGACCAAAGATCTTCCTCATTCTTGCTTTCTTTACACGGTAAAGTTCAAGTCTGAATCACCAGGTTAAATTCTCACTGGATAAACCGTCAGTGTCTGTTATCAATCTTTTATTAATGAGTTATGGATATCTTGATGGCTTTAAAAGACTGTAACCAACCTGGATTTCTCAGCATATTTACCACGTCTCAGGTGTTCTTTTTCTCCTGCTATGGAAGATATCATGACCTCTATTATTTATCATATTCTCGCTACCTTTTGAGTTGAGTTATTGTATCATCTTGTTTTAGATATGTTACACAGTTATAACTGAATCAGATTTGCTTGTAGAAGTAGGTGTCTGCCAGCTAAGAATTATATTTTTTTTTTCAAAATGAAATGCTTGATAGCACAAATTATCAGATTGCCTCCGCTGCATAATTTCTCTCTTTTTTTATTTTATTTTTTGCTCTGGTAAGCAAGAAGAAGGTTAATCCATATGTTTATAAAAACTAAAGAGACTGAAGTGTCAAACTCAAACACACATTGTAATACAGTGTAAATCAGATATAGGTTGTCTGGCCGTACTTGATTTATGTTTTGCACAGATGCAAATTAAAACCAGTCCCTCTTAATGAGCTATAATATGAATGCAGCTAAAGACTCGGTGAACGCTGGTTTCTGTGTGTGACGTCTCGTCTCTCCACCACCAGCGCTGCTGTCGAGCAGCTACCAGGAGCCCGTCCTCCTCCTGTGTGCCCAGCTGGCTCTCTGCTGCTGTTCTTCGGTTCGAGGGTGAGATTAAGAGCTGCTTTTAGACTCGTAGCATTCTTGTGTGTCTCTGGCCTGCCCGCTGTCAGTCCTGCTGGTGGCTGTGGTTTTGTGTACGTGGTGCAGAGACTCAGAGTCCAGAGGGAGGAGGCTCTGGAGATTGAAGGTTTTGCTGTGGCCTGTCAGCTTTGTGAAACCTTCCTGTGTCTGTTTCTGTCTCAGTCTCCCAGTTGTACCCAGTTTGTGCCCAGTTTGGTGATTAGCACATTGCTAATGCTACAGGACTTTCTCTTTTCACTCAAGAAAACGTGTTGGTGTATATTCAGCTGCTGTTGAGCATCACGAGGAATGGAACCTCCATCTCTCAGTCTTGGCCAAAAAGAGCGCTGTAGGGATGACGTTAGCGATGTTAGCATCGCTCTGGTTCCCTCAACAAAAAGCCTATGGGATTTTTTTTTGATTGGATTATTGCAGAAAAAAGCTCTGTGGCAAACGCACGTTTGAGATAGTTGCACATTTCGTTCAGCGAGATGATTTTCACAGATCAACACCAGTTTTGTGGTTTTTGAAGCATGAAATGAGAGAACAGGATGTACAAGAAAAGATTAGGATTCATTACTACAACACTATCGAACACAATTCTTGATGAAGCAGTTTTTCTGACACGCAGCAGTAGTGTTTTTACTTCCAGTGCTTTTGTCTGACAGATGAAAACTCTTTTCTGTAGTCTTACTCTGAAGCCCAGTTGTTTGCTGTTGGTGTCTTGGTCGACCTCATACAGAGGTGAATGACTGTACTTTATACGCAATTCACGATCACGATTTCAGTTGATTTTAAGTTGGATGGGGTTGAGTTCAGGGCTCGGTCCAATTCTTCCACAAAAACCTGGGAAGACTCTGTTGGCACTTTTCCACCGGTTGAGTCAAACCGTGTCACGCTGATTTGATTACCCAGTTTTCGCCGTGCTGAGCTGTACCTGGGATGGACCTCCTCTGCAGTGGGGCCACATTATTCCTGCTCTGGCTCCAAACTGCGATGACGTCGCATGACTCCAGCCAACCTGTCATGACCCCCATCTCCCCCAGAAAGTATTCTGTGCTCAGCTCTCCGTAGTATCGTGCTTTTAGACCTCTGCTGTATGTTGCTGTTTCACCATGTTTCAGGAGTTGTGTCTGCTTCATATTAAGTTGTTAAATTAAGTTTAATTAAGTTTTATTATGAAGATTTGACAGGAAATAAAATGTTTATCACCAAATTGGCAGAGCTTTGTCAGCAGCTGTTCCTCTGTAATACTGCTCATCTGACCATTAAACAAGAACAGCATGTCATCAGTTAACGATTCACCTCCACCGCTGATCTTTTCTTGTGACTGTTACAACAAGATAAACACACAATGTGTTGAGCATCACGCTGTAGCATTAAGTTATCTCTTCACTGGAATGATGGAGCCCAACAGAACGCAAACAGATGTCATGTGTCCAAATACTTTTGGCAGCTTTAATTGATAAAAACTTAATAACAGCTCATCATTAACAAGTTTCACCTACACTGTACTTTTATGGAGTATTACTTGGTAATACTGTGGTGCTGCTGCTTTTACTGCAGTACAGGATCAGTTTCCACCACTGCCATCTGAACCCGATCAGTTTCAGACCTGCTGTGTCCTGATGGTGAGACAGTGATAGAAACATCTGAGTCTCCATCGGTACATGGTTGATTTTACACGATTATCTTTCGTTATCCTAAACAAAGACTCGAGCTTTTTGTTTATTCTATACATTAATTTTGGTACTCAACTATAAGGAAGAGGAAAAAATGTTCCTGATGGCTGAGCAACATCCTTTTGTGTCCTTCCAGTTTCTGACGGTCCGTTCAGTTCTTGACGTTTATCCTAAAGTGTTCGAGTGTTCATCCAGCTGCAGCTCAGCTACTCTTGTGTAAACCGGAACAATGCAGTAACCAGTAATACAAAAACAAGATGTGTCACTGCTGGTGGCTCATCTTGTACTCTTAGATTTAATCTTTTAGTTTCGGGTTTCGCAAAATGGTTCTGAAAGTTTGTCTAACCCTGAAAACATAAACAAACCTAGGCATTTTCCAAAGCATTTTTTTTCCTCAACATAATCTGGTTTTTACACATTTACACAATCATCTAAACAGAAAATGTTTAGATATGTGAGGGATGATGCCTGATGGTGTGTGCATTATTAGGTATGAATGAGTGATGTGGATGTCAGAATGGTTGATGGCTGCCACCCTGTCCTGCACGTCGGATGCTTCTGGCCTCCATGTCATCCATTAATCCATTTTTATGGACATCTTCACAAATATTATGACAAAGTAAAGAGAATTATGACCATTAATTTGATATTTTAACTTGCACTCACAGTTTTCAGCTTACAGTTTTTCCACAAGCCACATTTCACTGGCAACACCTAAAGGTTTAATTAATAGTTTGAACAATCAACCAGTCCCGTAAGGTTTATTTGGAGTGGAAACAGACACCTTAGATACGAATTGGCAATGAGAGACAAACTAGACAAAAAATACAAACTAACTAGCTCACTGAGCCGAATACTCTGCTATTAAACATAAAGTTAATGTTGTGCTAACAAGGTTCAAAATCAGCAACATCTCTCTTGATCAAACTGCTCGTCGTGTCCGTGGATGCACGCTCACCAATACAGAGCACCAGTCTGTAGATAATAAGACAGCTGACGTGCTTTGGAAGATTTAAGCTCGCAGACAGTGGAGGGCTCACGGTGCCGACAAAATTAAGGAGTCTAACATTGTTCATTTGCATAATTACCCAAATTGCAGTGATACAGTTATACGTTGATGCATTTTGTCTTTTCTTTTAGTTTTTGTTGACAAAGAACTTTTATTTCTATTCAAACATCTTGACTTCTTGTAAGCCGGTGTGAGGTGCAGTCCAAGCCACGGTGATGACAGAACACCAGCTCAGACTAAAAGGTTTGAGTTTGTTTAGACAAACTCACAATTTACAACTGAAGACTTTCACTAAAGTTGTTTGTAAGATGATCTGGTATTGTTTGACTTGTCCAGTCAGGTTGAAGCCTAACAAAGATTTGCATATTGTGGAAAGTGATGAACTGTTTCCAGAGCAAACAAGAACCTGAAATGTAACCGCTGCGATGTTTGATTAACTTATCTGTGTGTGTGTGTGTTCGCGCACGTGTGTGTGTGTTCGTGTGCATCAAGTTTTCTGCTCTCCTGTTTTATTGGCGGTGAAAACATACCTGTCGCACACTTGAGCTGAACTCTACCCAAATGTTTGGTATGAAAAAAAACGCACCAGGTTTCTGGGTGGAGAGTCAAACAAATGGTGTGCAGTGACTCAGCTGAGGTTGAGAGAAGTTCTGGGTGATCTGAGTAATTCAAACGTACATAAGGAGCGAATGTTTGCTGCTTCTGGTAATTTATGACTAGTTGCTGATTGAAAGTGCACCATATGTTGGTCACCATCACCACAAACAGCACAGGATGCAGCTGCGTTAACTTCCGACTTTGTTGCAGCTGCTGTGATCTGGTGCCATGACATTGTTGCGACGGCCCATTATTCCGATTCATTAACATTCTGAAAAATGTCCCATCGGACTGAAAGATCATTTGTGCGACGGCGTGTTATTCCAAAAACAAACACTCGTAGCTCCGATGGCCTGTTGTTCTGAAAACGTACACATCCTAGTTATCACCAACTGATGTGCGTGACTTAACTGACGTAATTGGAATCTTATTTTAACCAACAACCATTTCAAAAACGGGGTCGTCTGGCGAGTCACCTGACTTCATCCATTCCTGCACGTCAAATATAATTTTCTCTCTGAGTGTGCATTTTCTGAACAACATCCCTGTGGAGCAGAGTGCATTTGTTTTTTCGGGATAATGGATTTCCATTTATTTCCATCTTCTCTCTGCTCCTCTTAAGCACTGGGTCTGTTTTTGCCTGACCAGCTCTTTTTGCAGAGCGAACATCAATTATTGGATAAGATATCTGGAACGCTAATATACATAATTCAGCAGCACAGGTACAAAATTAAGGCACAACGTGATGTTTCCTTGGCTGAAGGGAGAGTGAGTCTGTGTTTTACTTTGAGTTGAAGGAAATCATCTGGTCTAATGGATTTCCGGTCAAATGTTGTACCTCTGATTTTCAACAGATTTGACTTCAGTTAGTTAATTATTGAACTCGACAAACTCGGCTGCTGTGCTCTGTGCTTCATGACTCCGGAGGTGTTGGGAATGGCTGGTTTCCCTCTGCATTATCCCCACTTTCTATCACTTCGTGTGTCATTTTCTCTCTCTGTCTCTTTCTCTCACCCACTTCCAATTATAGCTCAACCTCATGCCGGTTCTCCCAAGACAAAACCAGGAGAACTGATTAAGTCTAATTTAGCTGCAGCTATTAAATGAGATGGAGGTTTTCACAGTTTTCTCTTTCAGTGAGCAGAGGAGGAACGTTGGTAAACAGCGAGGCTGAATTCTTCGGTCCTGACTAAAGTATGTGAAAGGGTGTGTCGGCTGTATTGGTTTTATTTCCTCCTGTTGTGTTGGACCACTGCTCTAACAGCTGCCTGCTAACTCAGAGTTAGATTGGTACAATAGCCAATTGTTTTATTGGCCTGATTCACCTGAACGGTTAATATCCTGCTGACATATGAGACACTGGCTTCGTCATTGTTAGTTTATTTTGGCTTTTAAATCAATGTGTAATTGATCAGATAATATTAGTCTTGACGAAGTTGCAGATCCTCTGTCGGCGCTGGACAGACGCCCACATGAGTCACATTGTGTTCTGCAGCAGTGTGATGTGACGTTTGGCTGTTGAGTCCTGAGGTGGACTGAGCCAGTGCAGAGGAGGGGTTTTTCCCTGCGGCCCGGTCCAGAAACACAGAGTAAAATAAATGTCCAGCTCTGTTTGATGTAGCATCAGACTGACTGGCTCCGTCCACGTTAACACCCCCGTCAGCTGGTTCATTCTGCCTTTCATACACTTTGCTGACACTGACAGACGGATCGTGTTGACTTTAAAAACAGAAGCAGCAGAATTACAGGTTGAGCCTCCATAAACCAAAAAAATCAAGGCAGTCGATATGGGAAGAAACTGTGTTTTTTTTTTTATGGTTGGCAGGATAAGTGTCTTATCCACACCGAATCAGCTTAGTTTTGTTTGTTTTTGTTTTATATAGTTTTATTTTGTGACGTAGCACTTCAGTATCTCTGCATGCACTGGACCAACACTAGTAAAGCTGCAAATCAGTGGGCAAGATTTAATCTCAATTTATTTCTGTAATTTCTTTTACCGAAACTGCACTTTGAACTGACTTTTTAAAAATATATATTTATTTTTACATTGTATTATTTAGTCACTGGATAATTTTTGTGCTCAGAAGGCAACAAAAAACAAGCCAGAGAAGAAATGTTGTGGGAGCAAAACACAATAAAACCTCTAAATACAAATAGTTTTACACATCCTCAGTAAATGAATGCCTTGTAGTTCCTGAAACCGCAAAACCAAGATTATTCCTCGCACTATAAATGACAAACAAAACTTAATGTTGTGAGTGGAAGCATTCACAGAACAGCACAGTTTAAAACCACAGCAGGACGTCTTTTGTGTAAAATGACAAAGACTTTGTGGAAGTCTGTAAAAATGATCACCGTAGCTGTAGAGTCTTCCAGGTAAAAGAAGAAGCTAATGCATTATATTTTTCTCATATTCCAAATCAAGGTGCACTAATTAAAATCCATCAGTATATTGCTGAATATTTTTTGGGGGGAAAAAAGTAATAATACTTTATAAAATCCCCCCCAAAAAAAACACACAACGAGGAGCTGTATCTGTGCTGGTTCTACTGAGTTGTGCTGGTGGTGGGTGTGTCCGTGGTGCTGGTCAGTCTGGGTCACATTTCCAGGCCCATTTATTTATTTTTCCACCCAGTTGACCGCTGCGTCAGCTCTGTGCTGTTTATAACATCTGCTGCTCCTTCAGCGTCCGTACCGTCCTCTTCTTCAGTACGAGCAGGCTGGGACCTCCACCTCCACCTCCACCAGCCCCACCAGCTCCACCACCTCCACCAACCCCACCTCCACCACCTCCACTACCTCCACCAGCCCCACCAGCCCCACCTCCACCTCCACCTCCAGCACCTCCACCAACCCCACCTCCACCACCTCCACCTCCACCAGCCCCACCAGCCCCACCTCCACCACCTCCACTACCTCC